>PVLC010009346.1:0-54441 GCA_004027655.1 Graphiurus murinus
TGGGAACTCTTGCAGTTTCTCTCCATTTAATATGATGCTGGCTGTAGGCTTATTGTATATTGCCTCTATGATTTTGAGGTATGTTCCTTCTATTCCGATTCTCTGTAGTGCTTTTAGCATGAATGGGTGTTGGATCTTGTCAAAGGCTTTCTCAGCGTCAATTGAGATGATCATGTGATTTTTGTCTTTGAGTCTGTTTGTGATGAATTACGTGTATTGTTTTTCGAATGTTGAACCAGCCTTGCATCCCTGGGATGAACCCAACTTGGTCATGGTGTATAATTTTCTTGATGTGGCTTTGAATGCGCATTGCTAGTATCTTGTTTAGCAGTTTTGCATCTAAATTCATCAGTGATAACCTATAACATTTGTACTTATTTGTGGGGGTATATTTGCATACAATGTGCAATGGTCAAATCAGAGTAATTAGTATTTCCATCTTAAACACTTATTATTTCCATGTGTTAGAAAACTGTGGACTTTAGCAGTTATTTTGAAATATATAATAAATTGTTGTAGATTATTATTACCCTACTGTGCTATAGAACACTAGATCTAATTCCTGTCAACCTAGATTTTGGTACCTGCTATTTAACCTCTCTATCCCTCTCCACTACCCTTTCTATCCTCTAGTGACCTGCATTACTTCTATGAGATGCACAATTTTAACTTCTATAAATGAGTATGAACATGTAGTGTTTGTATTTCTGTGCTTGGCTTATTTCACTTAACATTATGTCCTCAATTTCCACCATGTTGCTGCAAATTATATTACTACTACTATTAATACAACTGAATAATATTACATTGTATATTATTAATTATGATGTTGGATGTAGTTTTTGTAGAAATATATTAATACTCTTTTAACAATATTAGTTCTTTATATTCCTAGTTTGCTGACTTACTAACACAACTTTTTTTTTTTTTGAGGGTCTTTTTTTTTTATTATTGGTGCACTGTAATCATACATCTTTGTTAGGTACAAGCTGGTAAAGGCATACATGCAAACATTTCTCATTTAACCCTTCCCCAATTCCCACCCTAGTTCCTCCTCCTCTATCCTTCTCAAGTTCAATTTAGTGATTGACTTTGATATGTTTGTGAAAGTACATCATGTGCATTAGGTGTTCCCCTCCCCCCCCATCACCTTCAGTTAAGTCAACTTCTTTGCTCATCTAAAGTTTCTCCTTCTTCGTCTGGAGTCCCTCTTATGTCCCACTGTCTCCTTAGCTTCTACATATTAGGGAGAACATACGATTTTTTACTTTTTTGTGACTGACTAATCTCACTTAACATAATGTTCTCCAGTTGCATCTATTTCCCTGAAAATGACATGATTTTATTCTTCTTTAAGGCTGAGAAAAATCCCATTGTGTACATAACCCATAGTTTTGTAATCCATTCATCTCTTGATGGACATCTTGGCTGGTTCCATAGTTTGGTAATTGTGAATTGTGCAGCTATAAACATAGATACACATGCGTCGGTCTGATAGTTTGGTTTCCGTTCCTTTGAGTAGATACCCAGAAATGGTATTGCTGGATCATATGGTAAGTTCATTCCTATTCGTCTGAGGATCCTCCATACTGTTTTCCAAAGTGGTTGCACTAATTTGCAATCCCACCAACAATGTATTAGGGTTCCCACTTCTCCACACCCTCGCCAGCATTTGTCATCGTTTGTGTTTTTTATGATTGTGATTCTGATTGGGGTTAGGTGAAATCTCAAGGTAGTTTTGATTTGCAACTATCTGAATACTAATGATGCTAACATTTCTTCATACATTTATTGGCCATTTGTATTTCTTCTTTTGTGAAGTGTCTATTTAGATCCTTTTCCCATTTTTTGATTGGGTTATTTGTTTTCTTAGCTGTTATTTTCTTGAGCTCTCTGTATATCCTAGATATTAGTCCTCTATCAAAGGAGTATCTGGCAAAAATTTTCTCCCATTCTGTGGGTTCTCTGTTGAGGTTCTTGATAGTTTCCTTTGCTTAGGTTTAACGCAATTTCATGTATTGATCTTCCTTTGAGTTGCTTGTGCTTTTGGGGTCTTGTTGAGAAAGTTTTTACCTGTGCCTATGTGTTCAATTGTTGGTCCTATGCCCTCTTCAAGTAGCTGCAAGGTCTCTGGCCTGACTTTCAGGTCTTTGCTCCATACTAACACAACTTTAAATGTTGAAAAATGCTTTTTTGCAATTACTGAGATAATAATATAGGGTTTTTCTTTTATTCAGTTAATTTAGTTGATTGTATTGTTTGGTTTTCTAATATCAAACCATGCACTCATGGGATTACCTCACTGAGTAGTTTTCCTTTTGTTTAATGTTGGATTGCTTTTACCAATATTTCTGTTTAGAATTAATGATATGGTACTCTTAATTATTTCTTTTCTTTTAATATTTTTGTATGGCTTTAGTATCAGGGGTATGATGGTTTTATAAAACAAGTTGGAGGGTGTCATTCTTTCTAATCCTCTAAAACTATTTGCGTATGACTTGTATTATTTCTGTGGAATTCACTAGTACATCCATCTGGCCCTCACAATTTTCTCTGTGAAAAGATTCTTAATTTTATTAACACAATTTCTGTGACAGATAATGATGTATTCAGGTGTTTTTTTTTTATTATTATTATTTCCATAAGACTAGATGTCTTTCAAAGAAACTTGACCATTTCCTGTGATTTATCAAATTTACCAATGTAAAACTTTCACTCCATATATAAAATCAACTCAAAATGGATTAAAGACTTAATTGTAAGACCTGAAATTGTAAAATACAGAAGAAAATATAAGGGAAAGTTCTTTGACATTGGTCTGGGCAACATCCTCACCATCACACAGCTTTGATACCATCCAGTCTCCTCTGCGCTATTACAAGCAAACTACTATACGTGTATCATCTTTCTATGATTATATACACATTACTTTACACACATCATTTTCATACACCATTATATTAACACACATTATTTTATACAATTTATTTTAAAATCAGTAATAAGAGGAGAAAATATATATTTACATTGCTCTTCATAATTTCCTGATTATCATTACCTTTGTTAGGCACAAGCTGATAAAGGCATATATGCACACATTTCTCATTTAACCCCTTCCCCAATTCCTACCCCACTCCCTGGTCCTCCCTCCTTCTCAAGTTCAGTTTAGTGATTGACTTTGATATGTTTATGAAAGTACATCATGTGCATAAGGGTGTCTCCCCCTTCCCCCATCCATCACCTTCGGTTAAGTCAATTTCTTTGCTTATTGAGGGTTTCTCCTTTTTCATCTGGAGTCCGTCTTATGCCCCATCTTCTCCCTAACATCCTCATATTAGGGAAAACATATGCTTTTTTACTCTTTGTGACTGACTAATCTCACTTAACATAATGTTCTCCAGTTCCATCCATTTCCCTGCAAATAACATGATTTTGTTCTTCTTTATGGCTGAGTAAAATCCCATTGTGTACATAGCCCATAGTTTTGTAATCCATTCATCTGTCGATGGACATCTTGGCTGGTTCCATAGTTTGGCAATTGTGAATTGTGCAGCTATAAACATAGATACACATGTGTCAGCCTGATAGTTTGGTTTCCATTCTTTTGGGTAGATACCCAGAAGTGGTATTGCTGGATCATATGGTAGGTTCTTTCCTATTCGTCTGAGGATCCTCCATACTCTTTTCCAAAGTGGTTGCACTAATTTGCAATCCCACCAACAATGTATTAGGGTTCCCACTTCTCCACACCCTCGCCAGCATTTGTTGTTGTTTGTGTTCTTGATGATTGCCATTCTGATTGGAGTTAGGTGAAATCTCAATGTAGTTTTGATTTGCATCTCTCTGATTGCTAATGATGTGGAACATGTCCTCATACATTTATTGGCCATTTGTATTTCTTCTTTTGTGAGGTGTCTATTTAGATTGAACTCAGGGGCGTTCTACCTCCGAGCTATACCCCAGCCCTATTTTTTATTCTTTATTTTGAAACCGAGTCTCACTAAGTTGTGGAGTGCCTCAGTAAGTAGCTGAGGCTGGCCGCGAACCCGCATCCTCCGGTCTCAGCCTCCCGAATGCTGGGATTACAAGCGTGCGCCACCACACCCGGCTTGCCCATTTTTTGATTGGGTTATTTGTTTTCTTAGCTGTTATTTTCTTGAGCTCTCTGTATATCCTAGATATTAGCCCTCTATCAGAAGAGTAGCTAGCAAAAATTTTCTCCCACTTTGTGGGCTCTCTGTTGAGGTTCTTGATAGTTTCCTTTGCTGTACAGAAGCACTTAGATTTAACGCAATTCCATGTATTGATCTTCCTTTGAGTTGCTTGTGCTTTTGGGGTCTTGTTGAAAAAGTTTTTACCTGTGCCTATGTGTTGAAGTGTTGGGCCTATGCCCTTTTCAAGTAGCTGCAAGGTCTCTGGCCTGACTTCCATGTCTTTGGATATGTATTTAAATTACCACCTTGGATTACTTATTTCAGCCCGAAGAATGTCCTTTAATATTTCTTTTAAGACAATTCTGCTAGAAAACGATTCTCTCAGTTTCACTATCTTTTTCTTTCTTTCTTTCTTTCTTTCTTTCTTTTTTTTTTTTTTTTTTTTTTTTTTTTTTTTTTTTTTTTTGCAGTACTGGAGATTGAACCCAAGGGCATTCTATCTCCAAGCTACATACCCAGCTCTATTTTTTAGTCTTTGTTTTGAAATAGGGTCTCACTAAGTTGTGGAGGGCCTCACTAAGTAGCTGAGGCTGGCTGCGAACCCAGATCTTCCAGCTTAGTTTCACTTATCTGAAAATATTTTTGCCTTCATTTTTTTAAACATAGCTGTACTATGGGTAGAAACTTCCTCAATAAGACTCTCAAAGCTCCAGAAATTAAAACAGGAATTAATAAATGGGATAGCATTAAACTAAAAAGTTTCTGCTCATCTAAGGAAACCATCAAGAGTCTAACAAGAGAGCCTACTAAGTGGTAGATCCTTGCCAGCTATTCCTCTGATAGAAGACTAATATCTAGAATACACAAAGAATTTTAAAAACTTAACACTACAAAAACAAATAACCCAATCAATAAATGGCCAATTTAACTAAATAGACACTTCACAAAAAAAGAGATACAAATGGCAAAAAAACACACGAAAAATGTTCACATCATTAACAATCAGGCAGATGTAAATCAAAACTACACTGAGATTCCATCTAACTCCAACTATAATGGCCATCATCAAGAAGTCAAACAATAGCAAATGTGTTGGGGATATGGGGAAATAGGTATTTTTCTTCACTGTTAGTGGGGTTGCAAATTAGTGCAGCTGTTATGAATATCAATGTGGAGATTCCTCAGAAAACTGAGAATAGATCCAGGTATACCACTCCTGAGTATCTTTCTACAGGGACTAAAATCAGAATATTATAGTAATGTATGCATATCCATGTTTATAGCAGCACAGTTTGCAATAGCCAAAACATGGAACCAACCTAAGTATCCATCAACAGATGAATGGATTACAAAATTATGAGATATACACAATGGAATTCTACTCAGCAATAAAGAAGAACAAAATTATGTCATTTGCAGGAAAATGGACGGACCTGGAAAACATTATGTTAAGTGAAATTAGCCAATCACAGAAAGTGAAGGGTCATATGTTCTCCCTAATATGCAGAAGCTAGGGAGTAATTGGGATACCAGAGAGACTTCAGATAATGGGAAGAAACTCCAGTGGAGACAGAGAGGTGGCCTAGGGGAAGGGGAGGGGAAAAAGAAGGATCAATGAAGGAACTTCTACCATCAGCTTTGTGTATGTATGTGAGAATACCAATGTCAATCTCAGTACCCTGTAGGGGGAAGAGGAGGATGAGGAGGAGCTGGGGGAAAGCCCTCCAAATGCTGTGTGCATGTGTGTCACCATCACTATGATTTACATTATGATGTGAGACTATAATGCATCAATAAAAGTTTTGTTTTTTTTTAATGATAGCTGTGCTGTATATAGGATTCCTGGTAGACAGGTTCTTCTTTAAACACTCTAAAAATCTTATCCCACTGACTTCTGGCCTCTTGTAAAAAGCATGCACTTCAGACTTGTCTCCAGTCTGACAATTTCTGCCTTCCGATTTCAATACTCTGATCATTGTAACATAATAAAATTACTAACATAATCAGGTTTAAGCCTGCTATCATGCTATTCTCTTTATCTCTGTTACATCTCTTCTTTGTTCTTTTGTTTCTCCTTTGCCACAGTTTTTTTTATCATAAAGATTAATTATGACCCTAGAATTTCAACTTTAGGTAAAATGTGCCTTCTTTGGCAGATACTAAATCTAATTTTAAGAGAGAACTTTTGACTTGCCCTGGGCCCTAGCAGAGACTGAACACTTGAAGAAGGTCTACCAACATGCCATGCAACTTGGGCTTCCCAAAGTTAATTTGGTATTATGGCCCACCAAGTAATAATGTTGGATGTGTACAGTAGCACACCCTAATCATATTGAAGTGGTGCATACCAGATTAGGGTCAAGCAGATCTTTCAGATGTAAGTTCATAAGCAAATGATCTAAATGCCTGTGGCCCACACTCCTATCACATCACCTTCTCGCCCCACCTGCATCTAGAGCTTCATGGGGAGCATTTTCTGACCAGTTGATTGAGAAAGAAAAAATTGGAGCCTTTTTATAGATGGTACTACATGATTTGCTGGTACTGTTGACATTTACTACAGGATAAGTTATTTGTTTTATTGAACCGCCCATTAAATTGCAAGACATCTGACATCTTTACATGTGTGAAGACCTGGACTGTATTCTCAGCTCCATAAGAAAAAAATACATCTGACATCTTTGGTCTCCAGCAAAAAAATACTCATAGTTTTGGTTATCTTTTTCACAACTGAAAACATCCCCATTCAAGGAAAATTATATATCAGCAGATTATTAGCATCCTTTCACTAACTGTTATTGTCATTATCTCACCATTTTATTCCATCAAGCAGAAACCCATAAAGATTATGTTCTCTCTTTCACAAAGCATTTCTTAAACATTTCTTAATCTTGGAGGCATGGGCATTATTCCACCAATTCCATCCCTAGTTAGAATAATCAAACACCCAGAAATCACCACCAGGGGGCATGCTACACATATCAAAGTTTGCCCAACACCTTCATTCAGCTTCACTGAAGGATCACTTGAAGGAAAAAATACTTCCTCATTTAAGGAATAAATCCTATACATTCTATAAGACTCTGGTACAAAACTTAAGAGAAGTAAATACCTTCCAACTCATTCTAAAAGGTCAACATCACCCTGATATTAAAACAAAGAAAGCATTTTACAAAACACCACATTCATTCTTAATTTTAAAAAAAATCTTTCAGCAATGATGAATAAAAAAGAATGTTTTCAACCTGTTAGAGTACCTAAAAAAAACATAGCTGGCATCATACTTAGTAATGGAAGACTGAATGCTTCTAAAGAACAGGAACAAGTCAAGATGTTTGCTCTAGCCACTTCTATTCAATAATGTACCATATGATGTAGCAAGTACAATAAGATTATGAAAACTAATAAGATGAATTTATACTAGAAATATTTAAATAAACATATTAATTCACTGACACAATCATCTGTAAAGAAAATCCTACATAATCTATAAAAACTAGTGGAATAAACAACTTTGTAGGATACAGTGTTAAACAAAATTATACTTCTATATACTCACAACCAAGAATTGAAAATTAAAACAAAAGCCAGTATCACTTAAAATACATCAAAAAACATGAAATATTTAGTGATAAATATTTTTAAACATACAAGTTGTTTACCAAAAACTTCAACAAAACATTGCTGAAAGAAATTAAAAGGAGCAAAAAATAGATGAACAGATATACTATATTCATGACACATTCTCGAAGAAAATAGAAATCTTCATTAGATAACAATTATAAATCTAATAACATTCAAATCGGTACTGGATATCTCAAAGTTCCAGAATCTAAAATATCAAATAAAGAAACAGAGCTATATCCTGGTTGCTGAGAAGGCTTTATCTTACCATTCATGAGATCTTCCTATAAGTCACTAGCTGTTTGCATACTCTCTTCATTGCTGCTTTCATCTCTTTATTTCTTAAGGTGTAAATGACTGGATTCAGAAAAGGAGTGAGAACTGCATCAGAAATAGCAAGAAATTTGTCTATCTGTGAATTAGAGTGTGGCCACGTATAAATAAACAGTGTTGGGCCAAAGAACAAAATGACCACAGTGATGTGGGCTGAGAGAGTGTAGAGGGCCTTGGAGGATGCCCCTGAGGAGCGTTTCCACACAGTGAACAGGATGAAGACATAGGAGATGAGAAGTATGAGGAAAGAACCCACGCAGATAAACCCACTGTTGATAGTGACCATGAACTGCAATTTGGAGGTGTCTGCACAGGCCAGTCTGAGAAGCTGAGGCAGGTCACAGTAAAAGCTGTCCAGTACATTAGGACCACAGAAGGGTAAATTAATAAGAAATGCCAGTTGAAACAGGGAGTGAACAATCCCAAGGCCCCAGGCAGCAGCCAGAAACAAAATGCACATCCGTGGGCTCATGATGGTCAGGTAGTGCAGAGGCTTGCATATGGCCACATATCTGTCAAAGGCCATGGCCATGAGCAGGACCATCTCCACACCTCCAATGACATGGATGAAGAAGATCTGAGAGACACAGCCTCCAAAGGAGATGACTTTGCGCTTTCTGAAAAGGTCATACAGCATCTTGGGAGAAGTGGCAGAGGAGGCTCCCAAGTCAATGAAGGAGAGACACGCGAGTAGGAAGTACATGGGAGAGTGTAAGTGAGGGTCGGCAGTCACAGAAAACACAATGAGGGTGTTTCCCATCATGCTTGCCACATAGAGCACAGAGGAAAACACCAGCAGAAGCAGCTGGATAGTCCATGAATGGGTAAGTCCCTCGAACACAAACTCAGACACCACTGAGTGGTTCCCTCCATCCATTGATCCAGCCAACGGGGCTGTGGCTAAACTTATGAGAATTAAGAAAACGAGGGGGATATTGTGATTATGGGGATGATAATATGTGCCAAAATCATTGCAATGTTCTCAGTATGAATGAATAGCATTGCATTATCCAGTTCCTCAAATAAACAAACACAATATCACTACAATGTGGGAGCTGTGATATGATTTAACATATCGCCAATACTGACAAAGTAATGTTCTATTCTCAAATTAACAAATTAGAAAAGGGCAAAAGATTCATGACTATACATGACATTCGCAGGGTGTTTAAATGACCTGTGATATTGACTAGTCCTCCTTTCCAACATAGTTCATATTTCATTTATACATATTCTCATGTTCTCTTCCCCAGTTTGCACTCACAAGTCTCTAACAGAAAGTACAGTTAATAGGAAAACATCTTGATTGACAGATGCTTCATCACCTGGAGTAAGAGGTGCCTGAGTCACAAGCTGAGACAGAATTAAGATCAGCTGTAGACTGAGACTGACTAAAAACCAGGGCATGAGAAATTGGAGAGCCATGTGGGCTTTCAATTAAAACACACACACTATTTTTATCCACCATGTTTTCTCATGTTCACTGCTTTCTTGTGCCTCCTAATTCTACACAATCTTTCATTATTATCAAACTGTCAATTACTTCAGACCCTGCAATGATTTCAGAAGAAACCTATACCACCTGCAGGAAGACTTTTTCCAGACTTAATCAATATGGATTTGGAGGATTCCACTAGAGTTTCTGCTAAGGCACATGTCTAAAGACCCTAAAGGATGTAAGATGTCTCTTCAGTTCTTTTCTATCCATTCACATGAAGGTGTTAAAGGCTAGCACTTAGAGTAACTGAGATATTAAGTGTTAAATGATCAGTGTCTCATCTTCCAGTTGGTATCAGCTTTTGGCAGAATTGGCTTTCACCAGCCCCCCATGAAGTATTCAGTACCTCCACATGGTAAACTGTTCTGACATTTGATATTATCCTGCTTACTCTGACTAAAATCTATTCAGATACAGAAATTTTATCTTCAAGAAATTGGTGGTTTTATACTTTTAACTTATGATTATAGAATGAGATGAATATCAAATATGAATAAATCACTTTGGAGGAAGGAACATGAGATTTCTTAATCATTTTATACTATACAGCACAAAATGACACTGGAGATTCAGTCCTTTAGTGCATATTTTTCTGTGAAGTGAAAGGTGAGCATAGAAAAATGTTATGTTTCACTGTGCCCAGATGGAGACTCACTTAAATCATTCACCTACAGTAGAAAGTAGTTCCTGCAAACACTTAGTAAAGGTTATTTTACAAGTTGCTAAGGTATAAATAAAGCAGGTACACTGACATTCTACACTTTTGCAGTTACAATTCTAGACCTTCTCACACAAGGGACATGATGCCATCACTCATCCCAGACCCCAAAACTCAGAGGTACACATGGTGTCCTCACTCCGATCCTTCTCACCACCACAGGTGTGAGTCTCTCTTCTCATCTACACATCGTGATTACACCATCACTTCCTGATGTAATAGACCACAGCCTCAATATTCACACTGTTTATAAGAGGAAACCTACAGTCTGGGGAGACAGTTCATGTGGGTAATGGGAGGGTAGAAGTACTGTGATGGGGTCAGGAAAATTTAGTTATTGCTGAAAAAGATTTAAGGCCTTGGTGAGGGAAAGCACATGTCTCCACTGTAATGTAAACAATAGGAAATATATAAAGACTATTTTGTCCAAGTCAATCATTATTCAGATGAAAAACATAGTACTCAAAAGCAAACTGAGTCTCCCAAATTCACACAGTTGGCAGAATAGGTACCAGAACCCAGGGCCTTTAATTCTTCTTCTGTAATGACAAATAATCGTAATAATCAAGTAAAATGAGCAACTAATTGGGTAAAATAATCAAGTAAAAATATCAAAACTCAAAAAAAAAATCAAAACTCGAAACACAAAAAGTTGTTCTTCCTGGTAAAACCCCAAACTAACAAAAGACATTCATACACATAAACATTATTAATACTTAATATAGAAACCTAACAATAAATAAATATACATAAAATATGTTCCTACTTAGAGATTTTTAAAATCTCTAGTTAAATTAATTGATCATTACTATCATAATTCATGTACTCATTTTTTATGTTGTTAGTTATGTAACTAGTCACTACAGTTGTCAAAATCTTAAGGTCATGCTTTTAAGAAGTTCATCCTTTGAGTCTTCCTAAATTTTATTATTCTGATAGGTCAGTTAAAATCCCAATCTTTTCTTGTAGTTTACTGAAATTCTCCTTCATACTGATTTGTTCTTTCTCTCACTCCTATAAATCAAAGAACAAGAAAACAGTTGAAAAATATGAATTATACATATAAAAATCACAGTCTAATATGGTTTATAATAAATGTCAAATAAATAGTAAGTTAAATATTTGGCGGGGATTTTGGGGAGAGAGTGCTATAGGGATTCAAGTGCAGAAGATAGAAGCTCATCAAGAGCAGGGAGGGAAGGCTATGCCAGGGACAGAGACACTGATCTAGCTTTTTAGGAATTAGTAAGAAGTGAATAGGACAAAAAAAAGAGGCATATCATATGTGTAAAATACCTTAAATCATATAATATGAGGAGACTTTGGATATTAACTATCATTATCCTTTTGTATATAATTCATGTTAAATACCCAAATATATATAAAAATTGAACCAACCTAGGTGTTATCAATAGACAAATGGATAAAGAAAATGTGGTATGTACACACAATGAAATTTTACTCAGCCATACTGAAAAAATTATATCATTTGCAAGAACTAGAGAATATTATGCTAAGTGAGATTAGCCAGTCTCAGAAAGGCAAGGGTTGTATGTTTTCTCTCATATCTGGAAGCTAGAATGAAAATGGGAAACAAAAAGAACGTCAGTCAAGGGAGGAGTGAATAGACAGTTCTTGATTGGCAAGTTAGAATAATAACCCCACCCCATATGAAGGTCATACCTTCAAGTCAGTGATCTCTGTTATTCTTGATTTTCTGCTCTACATCATATATTTTTCAATATATTCACCATGCATAAGGGAGATTTCTCATTGAAAACAACGTCTTATTTTAAAATATCTGTAGCTAAGGATATAGACTGTAATATTCAATTCATGCAAGTAAATTCTCAAGTAATTATTTTTTTTTTAAAAAAATGTCAATGGGGAGCCAGGCATGATGCCACACGCTTGTAATCCCAGCATTTGGGAAGCTGAGACCAGACGATCCGGGTTTGCGGCCAGCCTCAGTTACCTAGTGAGGTACTCCACAACTTAGTGAGATCCTGTTTCAAAATAAAGCATAAAAATAGGGCTGGGGATATAGCTCAGAGGTAGAATGCCCCTGAGTTCAATCCCCAGTATCGCAAAGAAAAAAAATGTCAGTGGGGGAAATGGGGAGGTAGGGGGGGTACCAAGTGTTGTGTGCATGTATGTCATTGTCAACATGATTTACATTATGATATAAGACCACAATGCACCAATAAAAGCACATAAAAATAAAATAAAATAAAAATGTCTTTTTTTGTATGCTAGAGCCTTCTACCTCCAGGCTATACCCCTAGACATATTTTGTTTTTTATTTAGAAACAGTATCTTGTCTTACTAAGTTGCTGAGAGCCTCAGTATATTGCTGAGGCTAGTTTCAAACCTGTGATCCTCCTATCTCAGCCTCCCAAGTACTGGGATTACAAGCATGTGCTACCATGCCCAACTAAAAATGTCTCTTAGAGTAGCCATGATTAATGGTCTCCAAGTAAGAAAAATTTACACATATTTCTTGTAGAGGATAAGATAGCATTAATTCCCCAGCCTACATCCAGCATGCAATTTATTTTACCAAAGTCTATGGAATAATCTGAGATACAGAAAAAGTAACATAGAGATAAAAGAGAATGGATTGAAGATCAGGAATATGGGAAAGATGGGCAAATTAAGAAAGATATGCTCAATGATAAAGAAAATTTTTAAAAGAAAACCTAAAGAGAATAGAGAAAGAGGCAAATATTTAGATAGTATTAAATATGACAGTCTCTGTTTCTGGTGATAAGTTACTGAAAGAGAACATAAATAAGATCAATCTCTCACCTTCAATCCACTGATTCAAGGCTGTTCTGACTTTGACGTTAGGTTGTGTTTAAAGGAGTGAAAAGGCAAATTCTTCTATCACCTGCCTTGTGGGGCTCATAGGCATTCTATGAGAATCACAGATGATAATGGATGGAAATCTTGCCATTTATACCACATAGTCATATATAAACAAGTAATTCACTGTAAAAAGTATAACTGCCATTATGATTTGAAATGCCTAGCATATACTCATCAGGGAAAGGATATGAACAGAATAACAGACAACAGGCACATGAAATTCTCCCTGGTGAGTCTTTCTGTTGGCTTCCACCAGCCCAAGAGGACTCACTATGTAGTCAGCTTCTGCTACTAAGGCTCATAGTAGAGTTATTTCAAAAGACTTTAGTTCTTCTACACAATGCAATTATCAGATGGCTGTCTGCTCACAGCAGACCAGATGTCCAGAAACCACTTTGAAATTTTCTATCTTCTTCAATCCTAAAAATTATAAAAATTCACAGATTGGCTTTTTTATATTATTCTAGAAATGTTAATAGCTTGGGCACTGAGATCAGCCAAGTTTGTTTTTTAATTCAGGCTCCACTACTCACTTGCAATGTGAATATAACATATAGTATTAGAGCTCTCTGAGCTTCTCATTATTAAAATGGAGATAATAATAATACCTCCTTTGCAAAATGTGTGATAAATAAATGATATACTATAAATTCATGTGTATGTTATATGTATATTATATATGTGCATAAAATTTAGTACTGACTACATAATATGGCAAATAGTAGCTATTAGATATTTAATAATAGGTACATGAGTGACATTTAAGTATAGTAAATTATCCTCAAATCTGAATCTTCCACTGTTCTAAGGTAGAAAAACTAGCCCTGGCTCTTAGCAATGCTTTCATGCCTATACTTGTTTCCAAATACACATATATTGGTATATATACACTTATAGTAAGTGATTACATATATTAAGTAATTACATATATTAATCACTTACATATATTTCCCATAAAAACACTTTTTTCTCCTAGGTGGAGACACTAATTAAAGGCTTCCTAAGGTTTACAGGAAAAATTATGCTCTGAACAAGCTGTACCACTTCCACAATGGTAAGTCTCACAATCTAAACCCATTAATTTCAATTTCACACATGAAAAGAAAAATTAAGTACTCTTTTCCAACTACTTCAACTAGTACCAGATATTTCCTTTGTCATTAGGAATGAGACAGGAAAATGGTAGGACCAAAGCAGATGTCTCAAGGGAATTCTGAAGATGTGTCTATGCAGATGTGAATTTTTGTTGGCCTGCCAAGGCAAGGAAGCAAATCTATATAATACCTGCTTCTCAGAAAAACATATTTTCTCAAAAACTGTCCTTTTTCTGTGACATAGAATTCTTCAGTTTTAATCTCAAGTTAAATTTTACAAGTGGAGAAAACATAGATTGTTTATGCACATCAGAAAAATAGCACAACTACTCAAGACTAAATTCTTAGTCACAGCTATACTTTATCTCCATTCTTACCTTCTGATTAATTAATTTTGTTAAAGTGCAGTTACTTACTATGCAACAGATATTAAGAAAGATCAATGCTGTACAAAGTTGATCCTTGTCCAGCATGCATATAATTTTCATAATTGTGTGATTCTTGTTATAGAATTGAAACAGATCCTCTAACATATGAGTAGAATAGAAAGAGATAATTATAGTGACCAGAGAAGGCAATGTAGTGATGTAGAGTTTGATTTACAGTCATAAAAAGCAGTAAATATTACAACACACAAATAAAAGATTTAAAGAAGTCATTTCCAGAGTCAGTAAAATATTTTTAAAAATTTAGTGTACACTGAGTTAATGATGAAGTATACAGGTTGTCTAAAGCATAGAAATTATTTCATAGACCAGAAGAGAATAAGACAACAAAGATGATGAAGAGTCATTTTGCCTACCATTGGGAAATTCTCCAAGGAATTTAAGAATTATTAACTAAATGTTGGAATCCAATGAAAGTCTGAGTGAGAGGAATTTATAATAAAGGCAGTACTTAGGAAAAATTCTTCATTTATAAGCATAAGTCAAATGGAGAAAAGGGGCTTTAGAGGAAGTCTTCAAAAGAATGCTGAATTTGAACAGATGGAAGGGGCTATAAACATACACTGGAACCATAGTTTAAGACTGTAGGTCCATAAAATAGACATAATGAAAAGTAAATGGAATTGACAACTGCTTAAAGTTGTAGTGAACATGAAGGAAAGAGAAGTCAAAGAAGACACCAACATTTGAGCATGAATAGATAGGATAATAAGTAGGTCCATTTTTAGAAATATGGAAGTTAAGAGTGGAATTTGTGAGACTGGAGAAAACAAATTATCATGTATTTTAAGTAAACGGAGTTTTAGGTACTACTGAGATATCTAGGTGGATATGTGAGACAGGATACATTGAAAGAAATACAGATCCAAGGTAAAATTGTATAGAAATCCATGTAAAAAATAATAGATGAATGCAAAGAGTGAACAAGATCCTTGAGGGAAATAGTCCAGAGGAAAAAGTTTTTGAAAAATAAAAACCCAACTATGAAAAATATCTACACTGTTAAAGTAAAAAGCACAAAGATATTAGACAGAACAACCACAGAGGTAGAAAGACCACCAGTGGTGGGTAAGAGAAGACAAAGGAGAAGAGCTTATCAAGAAAGAAGGAGTAGCTGGGTACGATGGTGCATGCTTGTAATCTCAATACTTGGGAGGCTGAGACAGGAGGGTTGCAGGTTCAAGAACAATCTCAACAACTTAGCAAGACTCTCAGCAACCTAGAGAGACCCTGTTTCTAAAACAAAAAATAAAAAGGGGTGAGGGCATATCTTAGAGGTAGAATGCCCCTGGGTTCAATCCTCAGTACCACACACAAAAAAAGAAAAGGAAGAAAGAAAGAGAAAATGGAAGAAGAAATATAAGAGAGAACGAAGGAGGGGAGAAAAGTAATTTTGAGATAGCGAATAAAACAGAATGCTAGAGAATAAATATAATGCTAGCGTAACATGAGGAAATTTAGAGTAATTTATATACATTTTCTAAATTGTAAATGGGCACTTTGGACCTGGTGTATTGTAGATACACATAATTGTCAAATGTGCCAACTAAGGAATGAGTAACATAAGAAATACAACATGGTCATCCAGGAATGAGTAAATTGAAAAATCCCATTGGTAGCTGATGACAAAGTTTTCAGAGAACATACCCGTCACTGTACTGTGATAATCAGCAATGTCCAACAGCTTGAATAATAAAGAGCTCTAACCAGGAAAATGATGAAGTGAAAAGAGAAAAAATGTCACAAAGAGGTAGAAATTTTTTAGTCATTAGACAAATTGACCAGGTACCCCAGTCACAGAGAAAAACACAAGTGACAAAAGGGGGGAAAGAGATGGAACTAAACAGTTAGAAGAACTTGGAAATGAGTATGAGTAGTTATAAGATAGACCTTGCCTCTTCTCTGACATTCTTCTACAGCTCTATTCTTATCCTTTAAGGGCTAATCTGTTCCCTTTCTCCTACATATACCCTTAAACAGTTATGCACAGTGGTTCCTTCCCAGTACTTCATTCCTGCCACATCTTCTTCTCTAGCACCTGCTGCAAACTGCCACACAGATGGCAGACATCACACCAAGCCAAGGAAAACATTTCTCAGTCCTGGAAAACAGAAACCTTGGCTCACTGATTTATTCACTATAGGTTTTATTTCCCTCTCACTTACCCGGTTTACCAAAGGAACTCAGAAAATAGCATTGTTAACAATTGAGGTAGATATAGTTTCACAAGATCAAATAGATCTAATAAAAGATCACTACAGACACACACAAATAGCTGTATAAAACAGTAAGAACAGCACTTGATACCATCCCCAGAGGGTAGTGACCAAATGATGTTACAGAGATCTAGAAGTGCCTGACTGAGATCACTTGGCCTGGGGAATTATCACCTGTGGTAGTTGTGGTTTTCCCAGGGTAGCCAAGCAGTTATGCTGTTAATTAGGAGAGATAAGAGATGTTACATTTTCTTATGGCAAGGAGATCTTTTTCAATGTTCTACCACTACTGTGTATCTTTACCTTATGATGACTAAAGGTGAATTTCAGAGCAGCATTAAAAACTGTCCTACTATCTTGTTAGACCACAAGAGAATGAAACTAGCAATCAACAATAAGATTAACCACAGAAATTATACAAACACTTGGATATTGAACAATACACTTTTGGGAGCTGGAGGACTGGGAATATAAGACATGGACATTTTTACCTCCAGGATATACACTCAGCCCTTTTTATTTTGTATTTTGAAACGGGGTCTTGCTAAATTTCTAAGGCTGTCCTCCAACCTAACGATCCTCCTGTACTGGGATTACAGACTTGCACCACCACACCCAGCTAAAAATATACTTTTGAAGGACCAGTGGATCATTGGGTAAGTCAAATGGGAAATTTTTAAATTCCCAGAATCAAATGACAACAAAAATACAATATACCAGAAACTGTGGAATACATCAAAAACAGTACTAAGAGGGAAGTTTATAGCTCCAAGTACCTACATTAAAAAATAAATAAATAAATAGAAAGATCCCAACACCATGTGTTAGTCAGACTTTGGTAAATGAAATATTCTCTTATTTTTACCCCTTTGAGTGTCATTTCCTGTGAAAAATTGGTAATGCTTCTCTAAATGATACTTATTTGTCTATAGTTAGTATGTCAACTCTACCTTATGTATCACTACCCTAATCCACATCAAAGCTTCTAAAAACTTCAAATCACCTGAAATTCAAGAAGATATTTATAGAGAGAAAATGGGCTTTTGAGGTAAATGAAAGAAGCATGGAGAAATACAATCTGGGATTTCTCTGAAATTAACACAGATCAATACTATTTTAAAGTCCTATTAAAGATCTTAAAAGGAGTCCAAAGTGAAATCTGTAAGTCTGTGACAATATAAACTCAATGGAATTTTTGAAAAGTTCAGCAAACAACGCATAAAATGAGATTTTGCAACTACTAGAAGAGGGCATAGGACTAACTCTCTAACACATAGGGACAAATAGAAACTTCCTCAGTAAGACCCCCAAAGTTCAGGAAATAAAAACAAAATCAATAAATGGATGACATCATATTAAAAAGTGTCTGTGAAGCAAAGGAAACTATCAAGAACCTAAAGAAAGAACCTACAGAATGGGAGAAAATCTTCATCAGCCACTCCTCTGATAGAGGATTAATATCTAGAATATATAAAGAACATTAGAAACTCAATACTAAAAAAAAAAAACCACACAGAATCCAATAAAAATGGGCACTGGATCTGAACAGACACTTCTTAAAAGAAGAAATATAAATGGCCAATAAATATATGAAAAATATTCAACATCATGAGCAATCAGAGAAATGCAAGTCAAAATGACACTGAGATACTATCTAACTCCAATTAGAATGGCAATCATCAAGAAGTAAAACAATAATAGATGTGGGTGAGAATGTGGAGAAATAGGAATCCTTATACACGATGGAACTGTAAATTAGTACAGCCACTGTGGCGATCAGTGTGGAGGTTTCTTAAAAGACTGGGAATGGAGTCACAGTACAACCCAGCCATACAACTTTGGGATCTTCCCAAAAGAACTGAAACAAAATATAGGGATATATGCATTTCCACATTTATAACAGCACAATTCACGATGGTCAAACAATGGAACCAATCTAAATGTCCATCAACAGTTGAATGGATTACAAAATTATGGTGAATGCACCCAATGGAATTCTATCCAGCTATAAAAAGAACACAATAATTTCATTTACAGGAAAATGGATGGAACTTGAGAATATTATGGTTAGTGAGATTAGCCAGTCACAGAAAATGAAGGGCAATATATTTTTGCTCATATGCGTAAGCTAGAGAGAAACTAGGACTCAGATAAATGAAGGGAGACACTAGTGGAATGGGGGAGGTGATTTGGAGTAAAGAAGATTTGGAGAAACAAGGGAAGATCTAATGATGGAAACTACTCAAATAATCCTTTGTTCATTCAAAAAGTTATTTGTATCAATATAAAGATTATCTATGGGGGGTGGAACTAGAGGAAAACACACAGTGACTACAACATGCATGGATCTATTTGTCACTCTGAATATCACTATGATGCATAATTACAATGCACCAAAAATAAAAAAGAAGAAAAGAAAAGCTTTCTTGCCCAGCAACCCTGCATGAAATTCTGTGTGCATGTATGTCACTAGCACTCTGAACTACATTATTGACCCGGCCATGGGGAGATGATTCCTGTGCTGCCATGTGCTGCTTCAGGCAGGCTGTTGGCACAGCAATGAAAATAAGATAAATGGAGATGTTGTTACCTAAAGGGTTACAGAAACTGGGACTTAAAGGGTGATTGAGAGATATCATGTATCCCCTCACCCAGTTATTGATAAAAACATACTCTGTTGTGACAACTCAGTTAGCTATAGCTGTTGGCTCTCATGAAATAAGGAAATAGGACTTAGATATAAACCCTGAAGATCCAGGGGGCAGCAGTGTTTTGTTTCAAACACTCCATCACCTTAATGTGGTGCTTTTTCCTCTTGCTTTGCAATAAACTTCTTAGCCTTGCAACTGAGATTTCTGGCTCTTGATTTCTATACTGAGATAAGAAAAGGACCCACAGAAACAACAAACCAATTATGATGTGAGACTACACTGCACTAATAAAATATATAAAATAAAAACAAAGAAAGAAAGAAATGAAAAATTTAAAAGTCAGAGGAAGATGTGGCATGAAGAACAATGATAAAATATATTTAACTATTAATATTGCTTATATACTTTTTGATACTATTTGAGAGCTAAAATATTTTGTTTGAGAAAGTCTTGCATGAACAATTTGGATAAAAATTCTATCTCTTACTAAATCATGTAAAGAATGGATCAAAACAAAAGTGATAAACTTTTAAAGATCATCAATGCTTTATGCAGCCCAGTTTTTCCCCGGTTTGAACCATCAGGCATAGAAACTCAATAACCAGGGACATGTTTTAGGACACTAAAAGCCATTTGGCAAAAATAATACTAGATTATTCTCGATATACACCAACTTAAATTCTAGACTAGTCAAGTTTTTAAACATAAACCTAAAACCAAAATAAACAGGAGGTAAGTATAATTATGTAATATGGCTGTTTTTAAATTTGAATTTGAAAAAGCTTTTAGTGATTAACAACTTTAGTCAAAGATGGCAGAATAGAGGAAGGCAGCATGTTTTGTGTGCTTCAAGACTTGGAACACAACCAACAAGAAGACTTCTTCTTGGCAAGAGATAATAAATTAGAATGCAACAGAAAAAAGACAGTAAACATGGTTGAAGTAGATGCAGCACAGAGAGTATAGGACAAAAAAAAAAAAAAAACTCTACACATCTCATCTGGTGAATAGAGAGTGGAAGCAGATGCCATCTTGGTGAGCCAATGTGGGAGCTGGTGTCTACCTAGAATCAAAGGCTTTCAGAGACCAACTGTAACAATGGCCTGATTCTCACCCTGGCAACTAACAGGTGGCCTGTTTCAAAGCTGAAATTTTTTTCCTCCTCTCTTTTCCTCCCACCCTTCTCCTTCTCCCCTTGTTAACAAAGAATGGGTTCTTATCAGTTTACTGGCCAAAGGAGTGAAGACCTGGCACCTGGCACCTGTGAGTCTAAAAAAGAACCAACCCAAGGATGACTTACATATAAATTGTGTCTCTTCTAACAAGCCCACATGACCTTGAAGAACTAATTCTTAAAAGGAACTTGATTCCTTTGTCTGGGGAGAATCCAGGGTTTGATTCTGAACTCAAGATCACTGGCTTCTCCAATTTGCTAGCATATCAATAAATTTCTTTCTCCTTCTTTTCAAAGGCTTATAACAATTATTTGATTCAGTACACTGGGGCAGGTACAGGAATTTGGTTTGACAACTCCAGCTTTGCTGGAGCTAAATCTTGTCAAGCCAGTAGTTACAGAAAACCAAGACTAAAAGCAATTTCACTATTCTTTCCACAGTCAAATACTTCAAGATGCCACTTCCTAGGCCATGCAACCAAACTACCCAGTGAACTCCTGTGGCTACAGCTGAACTCAATCGGACAAGAAATGACAGGACCTTCCTGCAGGGAACCTAGTGGCTACATCATATCTCACCAAGACCACTGTGAATCTCCAGATCGACCACAGACACAACTCAGCAAACTCCAATGACTCTACCTAAACCCATGGGGACCAAGAAACTACAGACACTTCCTGCAGGGACTGGAGCTGTGTTCATGAAGACTGTTAGCTTACAAATTGTCCCAGCCAGAGCCTGTGTAGCTGCAGAGATTTTTTTTTCTTTGCAATAAATGAACCCACTGGGTCTGTGAGTTTGCAAATCATCCCTACAGAAGTGTGTGGGTGGTGGGGGTGAGGGGGGGTTACAGTTGGACAAGCACAGTCCCTAGGGATACTCAGGTGGGCAAGACCTAGGGTTGACAGTTCTCCCCACTCCTGCAGGGTTTCCAGTGATCACTGTAGGACCAGCAGCGGTGGTATCTGTGGGTGAAATAGTTCAGCCAAATGTACTACAGACTCAGAAGGCTATAAACTCTCCCAGTGGTGTTTGGGCACCACAAGTACCAAGGCCAGTGACCAGCAATGTCTCACGTAATTGCAGCTTCCCAGAGCAGCCATGCTATCCCCTGGACTAAAATACTCAGTCATGCAAGCCCAAGACTCAGAACAGTACAATCACTCCCTACAGAGTTTGGGCTCTGAAAGCATGGATACTCAAGGCCAGGGACAAGCAGAGCTTCATGAGGCAGCAGTTGGTGGAGCAACAGCAGTGTCTCTGGGGCAATTCGACTCTGAAGTCATGCTGCAGGCTGAGAATCACAAAACTCTCTGCCAGAAGAGTTTGTGCCTAGTGATCACATATGCTAGTGGCTGACTAGGTTCCAGGTTATTGCAACCAGCAAATCAGTGGTGGTGTCCCTGGGCCATGAAAGTTCAGCCAGCCATGCCACAAGTGCAGAACATCATAATCTCTGCTCCTGCTGAGTTTATGCCCAATGACCACAGAGGATGGAGGCCAGCACCCCACAGAGTTTCTTGTGTTTGCAAGCAGCAGAGAAGTGATCATATTCTTAGGACATTAAATCTTAGGCTCTGAATAGAACATCTTAGTCTCTGGCCCTGCTAAAGTTGGGCAAGGAGAGCATAGGGGCCTGCAGTCGATCAGAGATTCCTGCTTGCCTACACTAAGAACTATATTCTGTTAAAGAGGTTCTGGGGGACTAACTCAAAAGTCTGATCATATGATGCAGATTAATTGAGTCATATATATATATATATATACATGTATATATATATATATATGCAGCATAGTTCTTAGTATAAAGAGATAACAAATATACATAAGACTCCCGCATAAAGAGGGAGAAGATACCAAGACAAAAAAGATACAAACCTGAGAATTCTGAAAATATGAGAACAAAGGCCAGTGAGGAAACAATAAACTCCCACAAGTCAACAGGAATGGAGATTACCTATACTTAGCTGTAGAAAATGCCAGAAGGAAAGTTTGGTATTTCAATCTTCAATATGATCAAAGGACTCAGACATGAAATCAGAGAAAGTGTACAGGAAATGAAAGAACATAGGAAAGAGAAACTGAGGCCCTAAATAAGAAGCAAAAAAAGAGTCTGAGAAAAATGGAAATGATAAATGAATTAAAGATCTCAATAGAAATCACCTCTGACAGACTAGACCACATAGAAAATAGAGTCTCACTCTTCGAGGACAGCTCATTCAAAACTGACCACATAATCAACAATATAAAGAATACAACAATGTGAACAAAATATTCAAGAAATAGGGGACAATATAAAATTACCTAAACTATAAATAATAGACATTGAAGAAGGTCTAGAATCACAAACCAAGGGCATAAGACATCTCTTCAAAAAAAATAATATCAAAGAATTCCTCAAACATAGAAAATGAGTTGGGCATCAACATACTGCAGACATTCAGAACCCCAATTAGGAAAAATTAAAGAACTTCTCCATGCCACAAAATAATCAAAATGACTGACAAAAAGGAAAAGAGAGAATATTAAATTCATAAAGAGCAAAACAACTGACATTCTGGGGGAAACAATAATAATCACTCCAGACTTCTCAACCCAAATCATGAAAGCCATGAAGGACTGGTATGATGGACTCCAGACTCTCAAAAAAAACACAACTTCCAGCCAAGACTTTTATATCCAGCAAAGATATCTTTCAAAATTGATGGAGAAATAAAAACCTTCCAAGATTAGCAGAAACTAAAAGGATCATGACTACCAAGCTAGCACTAGAGAAAATATATAAATAAATAAAACACAAAGAAGAAAAAAGAAATAAATGCCAGATCCAGAGAAGGGGTGAATTTCACCAGATGAGCAACTAAGCAAAAGAGAAATGACACTACATCAAACACAAAATAAAACTAAAAATCACAGGAAACCTAAATAATTTCTCAATTATAACACTGAATATCAAAGATCTAAACTCCAATTAAAAGGCATAGACTAGAAATGTGGATTAAAAAATAAATTCTAACTATATGTTGCTCCCAAGAAACTCACCTTACAGGCAAGAACATTTATAGGCTAAAGGTTAAAGGATGGAAAAAGACATTCCATGCAAATGGAGACCAAAAATAAGCAAGAGTAGCAACCTTCATATCTGAAAAGCAGACTTTAAGCCAAAACTTATCAGAAGAGATTAAGCTGGTCACTTCTTACTTACTTTATTAAAGGAACAAGAAGATATAATAATAGTAAACATTTATGCCCCAAATGTGGGTGTATCCACTTTTACAAAACAAAATATTTGAGGCATTATATCTCATATGGACAGCAATACAATAATATTGGGAAAATTCAACACATCCCTCACACCACTAGATTGATTTTCCCTTCGAAAGATAAGTAAAGACCTAAAGAATAATATAAGCCAAGTGGACTTAATAGACATATACAGAATACTACAACCAACAACAGCTGAATACACATTCTTCTCAGCTGCTTATGAAAGCTTCTCCAAAATAGACCATATTTTGGGCCACAAAAAAAGTATCCAGAAATTCAAAAACAATATAATTTCTTGCCTATTTTCAGATTATAATGGAATGAAAGTAGAAATCAACAACAGAAATACAAAAAATTACAAAAATACATTAAGATTGAATGATACACTTTTGAATGAGGACTAGTTCATAGAGGAAATAAGGGAATACATTTTAAAAGTTCCTAGAATTAAACAAAAATAGAGACACCACATACCAAAAATCTATGGGACACTGTAAAGGTGCTTTTAAGAGGAAAATTTATAACACAGAGTATTCACATAAGGAAAACAGAAAGTTCCCAAAAAAACAACCTAAGGACACACCTTAAGACCCTCAAAAAACAGAAAAATACTAAACCTAAAACTACTAGAAATCAGGCGATAATTAAAATCAGAACAGAAAACAATGAAATAAAGAATAAAAAAATATAAAAGATCAACCAAACAAAAGGCTGTTTCTTTGAAAAGATCAAGAAAATTGATAAAATCTTTAGCCAACCTAATCAAAAAAATCAACCCAAATTATTAAAATAATAAATAAAAAGAGATCTCACCACAGAAGAACTAAACCCAATACTTCACAAATTATTCTGTGAAACAGAGTTAGAAACCTTCCAAACTTCTTCTACAAGGATAGTTTCACCTTAATAACAAAACTGAATAAAGATCCCTCAAGAAAAGAAAAATTACAAACCAATATCCTTCATGAATTCAGATGCAAAATTCTAAACAAAATACTAGTGATGCGCATTCAAAACCATATCAAGAAAATTGTACACCATGAACAAGTTGATTTCATTCCAAGGATAAAAGACTGATTCAAAATATGCAAATCATGTAATTCACCACATAAATAGAACTAAGGACAAAATCACATGAACATCTCAATAGATGCTGAAAAGACATTTGACAAAATTCAATACCATTCATGTTCAAAACACTACAGAAAATCAGAATAGAAGGAACTTATCTCAATATCATAAGGCAATATACAATAAACCCAAAGCTAACATCATATTCAATGGGAAAAAACTGAGAATTACTTTTAAAATCAGGAGCAAGACAAAATGTCCACTATCACCACTCCTTTTTAATATAGTACTTGAGACTCTAGCCAGAGTGATAAGGCAGGACAAGAAAATCAAAGGAATACAAATTGGAAAAGAAATAAAATTATCTCTATTTACAGATGACATGATCCTTTACTTAGAAGACCCAAAAAACCAAAAGACTTCTATAGCTGATCAACAAATTCAGCAAAGTAGCAGGATAAGAAAATCAATCTAAAAAATCAGTGGCTTTTCTATATGCCAACCATGAATCCACTGAAAAAGATATCCAGAAAATAATTCCATTCACAATAACCTCAAAAACAATAAAATACCTTGGAATAAACCTAACAAAGAAGGTCAAAGACCTCTACAATGAAAATTATAAAACACTAAAGAAAGAAATTGAAAATCTTAGAAGACAGAAAGATCTCCTATGCTCTTGGATAGGCAGAATATATTATCAAAATGGCCATTCTACCAAAAGTGATCTACAGAATCAATGCAATCCCTATCAAAATATCATTGTCATTCTTCTCAGAGATAGAAAAATCAGTCCTAAGATTCATATGGGAAAAAAATGAAAATAACCAAAGCAATTCTCAGCAATAAGAGCCATGCAAGAGGCATCACAATTCCCAGCTCTAAATTATATTATGGAGCAATAGTAATAAAAACACCATGATATTGGCACAAGAACACGTTCATGGACCAATGGAACAGAATAGAAGATACAGAAATAAATCCACACACTTAACAGCCAACTAATTTTTAACAAAGGGGCCAAACCCATGTTGGAGAAAATAGTCTTTTCAACAAATGGTGTTGGGAAAACTGGTTATCCAGTTGTAGAAAAACTGGAATTAAATTCCTACTTCTCACCCTAAACAAGAGTAAATTCAGGATGGATCAAATATCTATAAACTGGACAAGAGACCTTGAAATTACTAGATGAAGGCATAGGTCCAACACTGCAACATATAGGAACAGGTACAAACTTCTTCAATAAGACCCCCAAAGCTCAGAAAATTAAAACAAGAATTAATAAATGGGATGTCATTAAACTAAAAAGCTTCTGCTCTTTAACAAAAACCATCAGGAGTCTAAAGAAAACACCTACAGAATTGAAGATCTTTGCCAGCTATTCCTCTGATAGAGGATTAATTTCTAGAATATACAAATTATTTAAAAGACAACACTAAAAAACTAATAACTCAAACAAGAAATGGGCAATTGAACTAAATAGACACTTCACAAAAAAAGAAATACAAATGGCCAATACATACATGAAAAAATGTTTGACATCCTAAGCAATCATGGAGATGCAAATTAAAACTACACTGAGATTCCATCTAACCTCAACTAGAGTGGCAATCATCAGGGGGCCAAACAATAATAAATGCTAGTGAGAATGTGGGGAAATAAAAACTTTTATACACTGTTGGTAGGATTGCAAATTAATGAAGCAGTTATGGAAATCAGTGTGGAGATTCCTCAGAAAACTGGGATGGATCCACCATATAATTCAGCTATACCACTCCTGGGTTTCTTTCCAAAGGAACTGAAATCAGAACAATTCATAATAACCAAATTATGGAACCAACCCAGGTGTCCATCAATAGATAAATGGATCACAAAATTATGAGATACACACACAATGAAACTCTACTCAGCAATAAAAAAGAACAAAATTATGTCATTTGCAGAAAAATGATGAACCTGGAGAACATTGTGTTACATGAGATTAGCCAGTCATAGAAAGTGAAGGGTCATATTTTTTCTCTCCTGTGTGGAAGCTAGGGATTAATTGGGATATAAGAGGGACTTAGAAAATGGAGGAGAAATTCCGGTGGAGCAAGGGAATGGGTGTTTTTGTTTGTCTTAGAGGGGAGGGGAGGGGAGGAGCTGGGAGGGGAGGGAGAATTAATGAAGAAAGCACTTCCACTGATTTTATGTGCATATGTGAGGATACCAATGCCAATATCAGTATTTTTTATGGGGGGGGGGGAGTGGGGAGGCAGCCGAAGAAAAACTCACCAAGTGCTGTGTGCATGTATGTCACTATCACTAAGAACTACATTATGATGTGAGACTCTAATGCACCAATAAAAGCATAAAAATAAATAAAAACTCTAAGTGATGAAACCAAAAATCTATCAAAGAAAAACATTAGAAATTGTACAATATAACTTCTATACAAGTAAATGACACAAATCAAAAGAAAAATAAAAATTAGGAGCCAAGCAAAATGATGCATGTTTGTAATCCCAGTATGAGAGAGGATGAGACAGGAGGATCACATGTTTGCAACCAGCCTCAGCAACTCAGTAAGGCCCTCTTCAACTTAGTGAAACACTGTTTCAAAATTTAAAAATAAAATGAAATAGTGCTAAAGGTGTAGCTCGGAGGTAGAATTCAACCCCCAGTACTGAAAAATTAAATAAATAAATAAATAAATAAATAAATAGTAGGAAAAATATTATGAACTTGTGATCCAAATATCAACATCTTTATTATGAAAAATAGCTAACCAGATTCATTAAAAAAGGACATGAGCAAGCAATCAGCTCATTGGAAAGTAAATCCTAAATCACTGTCTAACTGATGGCACCAAGATAGCAAAGTTGAACATACCAGACTTTATCTCATCACAAAAAGATAAGATACAGTAAGATACAGATGATAGATATAGATAGGTAAATAGATAGATAGATAGATAGATAGATAGATAGATAGATAGATAGATAATGATATATAAGTGATGGTAATTATAGATGATGGATGGATAGATGATGATAGATACATAGATGATGATGATGATGATGATGATGGTGGTGGTGGTGGTGGTGGTGGTGGGTTGATAGATGATAGATAGATTGATAGATAGATAGAGTGAGTGAGCTGTCCATAAAACAAAATAGCCCTTAGTCGACTCTAGAGCCCGTTAAGGACTTTGTAGAAACACAGTAGAGGAAAAATAATTTTTTTAAAAATGGAGAATATCCACTCATAAAAGATTGCTGGTGAGATCAATACACCTAATTTGCCAGTAAATGATAAGAAACAAAGAAGAAAGGCAGGGGCTATGATATCAGCCAAGCAATGACAACCATGCTGTCATCCACAGAGGACACCAGTATTTTTTGCCACTGAGATGAACAACAGCCATTCAAGCTGAGGAGCCCCAGAGAAAGAGATGGAGCTGCAAACCCTCCCTACTACAAAAAGCTATGGCTAGTTAGTGAGGATAGGGCTCTCTGGGTACAAGTTTAGTGAACTCTCTGTAGGCCACTTTGACTTCTGTGGAAAAATCCTCCTCCAAATTAGCTAGATTGCTAACAATGGTCAGAAAAAAAATCATCAAGTTATATTTCCTTTTAATAGCAAGAACACCTCAAAGCTGTGGGACCACTTTTCTATTTGCTCTGCAGACTCCACTGAAGTGGGATACCTGCACTGCAGGGAGACCATTAGTAGTAGAAAAAAGCCCCCACCAACTGGGCACCAGCTGCTTCCTGGGATAGCTGGAGTTATCAGGATGTTCCTCCTAAAATACTCCAGCAATGTTTCATGACTCTTACCCAGTTGCCAAAATGATTACAAGTCTTGTAGTTGAAATGATTGCATTTGACCTTCAGCCATGCTCTCTTATAGACAATGTTGGTTGTAACAGGCTACTTGAATACTTGGATCAACAGTACTCTTTCCCTCCTCTTCCTACTCCTCCAGGAGAGCTATCTCAGGTGTGTACAACAATTTAAAGCAGATGATTATGTCCCCTCTGAAGGAGGCTAAAAATGGTGTGGTCCACTTCATATCTGGAATATGAATGAGTAATCAGACCCATGAGTACCTGACCCCTGCAGCTCACTGGCTGACACGTTCATGGTGGGGTCAGACCACATTGTGAGGACATTTGTTGCTCAGCATTTTCAGATGTGTTTCAGATTGATTGAGACTCCATTTTCAACAGCATTCAGAAGCAACTGGAGTGTTGGTAAGAAGCCTGAGTGAATTCCCTTAGCTTTAATACTGACATCATGGTCACTGACAACCAGAGCACAGGGAAGATGCTGAATGACAGGGAGCACTAGAGCATGCAGTACTGTTACCACACAGTGAACCTGATTGTGAGTAAGGCCATCAAGAGCTGGAGAATAATACAGAACCCACTAATCAATGCACCTAAGGTATGTGATCAGGTTCATTAGTCACCCAGAACAAAAGAAAAACTGGCAGAGCTTCATGAGCCCAAGCTCCAATAAATAAAATCAGAAATGAAAGAGGTTAAAACAGATTACTTAGCAATAAAAAGGATCATAAGAAATTACTATGAAAAATTTTATTCCATCGAATTGGATAATCTAGAAGAAATGGGAAAGTATCTATGTACACACAACCTAGCAAGAATGAATTGTAATTTGTAAACAAATACAAAATCTGAATAGGTCAAATTCAGTAAGATTAAACCATTAATGTTTTAAATCTACCATCAAAGAAAGCCTAAGACCAGGGGGCTTCACAACTATAGTTTACCAAATATTTAAATAACTAACAGTGGAAGTAGTTTCAAATTGTTTTACAAGTCCAGAATAACCAGGAAACCAAGGCCAGAAAAGGAAACTACAAGAAAAGAAATTTGTAAGTCAATCTCCTTAATAAATATACATAACTCCTGAATCAATTACTGGAAAACTGAATTCAACAACACATTAAAAACATCATTCCCTAAGATCAAGTGGAACTTATCCTGGGATGCAATAATGATTCAACATATGCAAGTCAATAAATGTGATAGAGCATATTCACAGAATGAAGGACAAAAACCATGTGCTCTTTTAAATAGATGCAGACAAGGCTAGACAAAGTTCAGCACACTTTCATGATAAATACTGTCAACAAATTAGGTAACAAAGAAAAATAAAACACAATAAAATCCAAATATAACAAACACACAGGTAATATCCTTCTCAATGGTGAAGCACTGGAAGTTTTTTCTCGTTCAAGAGCAAGATAAGGGTAGCAACTGACCACATCTGTCCAACAAAGTGATTGAGGTCCTAGTCAGAGCAATTCAAAAAATAAAGTAATAAAGTAAAGTATCCATACATGAAAGAAACAAGTTAATTCTATTTGCTGGTGACATGATCTTATATACATAAACCCATAAAGACCTCTAAAAAACTGTTAAAACTGACAAAGTTAAAACTGACAAATTTAGTAAACTTGCTTACATAGCCAAAATATATAAATACTCTGTGAAAAAAAATCAATGAAATATAAAACCAAACAATGTCATGATAAAATTATTTATGCCTGCTATTCCTGTGAACACTCTTTATGGTGTGAAGGTCCCTATGCCCAGAGAAGAATAGGAAATACAGCTGATAATGGCCTCTGAAGCCTCGGATTCCTCCTCTCACTTAGCCAAAGTTGGGAAAGGATCTCTCTCTGACATTATGTGGTCTGAAATAAGAGTTAAAATGGAAGCTCCCTAGCCATTTATGAAAATATTGCAAGTTTATATGTCAAGGCAATTAACTCTACACTATAGTATATTCTATTTTCCCATGTTAGTAAATGCATGTTATAATCATATATGCATATCTCTACCTAATCCCAGAAAGCCAGTTTGTGGATTTGGGGAATGTTCAAAAAGAAATGCTCTGTCTGGAGGACAAGAAAAAGACTATAATGAGAAACATGGGGTCCAGGTGAGTGTATCTCTTTTGCTTCTCAGATTCTTCATCCCATGTTGAAGGACGTGGCTGGGGAATGGTCAATTTAGGGTCTTATGTGGCATGGATTCCAGGCAGTGCATTCTTTTGCTCGGGATTAAGGACAGCAATGCCTATTTGTATGACACATCACAACTACCAAGGTGGAATATGATTCCTCCTCCACAAGCTCCACAAGCTTTTTTCACTCCACCAAGTAGAATACTCAGACTATAGTAGGTACCAATGAAAGATAAGGTGAAATGAGAATTCTCTTGTCAAAATGGCATTCACGAGGAGCTAAACAAAGTGGGGATTATGAGAGCTATGTGTTAATTATATATTTTCTCCTAGCTAATTCATAAGAAGTATACTCATTTGGGGATTAGATCATTTTGTAATGGTATAATAACTAATAATTCTTGTATGATGTTAAGTTTCCTCATATTCTTCCTATTATCACCTTGATAAATGGTAATGTTACCACTGCTATCACTAGTCTAGGGCATTGCACTATTTCTCATTTTCCTTTACACTGTTCACAGCTTTGAGAATATTCTTATTGTTAGTCTTTCTCCATTTACTTAATTTGAGCGTGCCATCTCTTGTCCTGGAAGGATCTTGACGGATACCAGTGTACAAAACTGAAAATCAAAATCCTAGTTTGCGCAAAGGAAGATCAATACATGGGACTGCATTAAACTGAAGAGCTTCTGTGCAGCAAAGGAAACTACCAAGAACCTCAACAGAGAGCCCACAGAGTAAGAGAAAAATTTTGCCAGCTACTCCTCTGATAGAGGACTAATATCTAGGATATACAGAGAACTCAAGAAACACACAGCTAAGAAAGCAAATAACCCAATCAAAATATGGGAAGAGGATCTAAATAGACACTTCACAAAAGAAGAAATACAAATGGCCAATAAATGTATGAGGAAATGTTCAACATCATTAGCAATCACAGAGATGCAAATCAAAACCACCTTGAGATTTTACCTAATCCCAATCAGAATGGCAATCATCAAAAACACGAACAAACAACAAATGCTGGCAAGGGTGTGGAGAAGTGGGAACTCTAATACACTGTTGGTGGGAATGCAAATTACTGCAACCACATTGGAAAACAGTATGGAAGATCCTCAGATGAATGGAAATAAACCTACCACATGATCCAGCAATACCACTTCTGGGTTTCTACCCAAAAAAATGCAAACTAAACTATCAGACAAATGCATGTGTATCTATGATTATAGCTGCACAATTCACAATTTCCAAACTATGGAACCAGCCAAGATCCATCAACAGATGAATGGATTACAAAATTATGGGATATGTACACAATGGAATTTTACTCAGCCATACAGAAGAACAAAATCATGTGATTTGCAGGGAAATGGATGGAACTGGAAAACATTATGTTAAGTGAGATTAGTCAGTCACAAAAAGTAAAAAATCATATGCTTTCCCTAATATGTGGAAGCTAGGGAGAAAATGGAGCATAAGAGAGACTCCAAATGAAGAAGGAGAGACCTTAGGTGAGTAAAGAAGGTGACTTAACTGAAGGTGATGGGGGGGCACCCTAATGCACATGATGTACATTCACAAACATATCAAAGTCAATCATTAATCTGAACCTGAGAAGGAGGGAGAGCAAGGGAATGGGGTGGGAATTGGGGTAGGGTTAAATGAGAAATGTGTGCACATATGCCTTTATTAGTTTGTACCTAACAAAAATGTATGATTACAATGCACCAATTCAATATATAATTTAAAAAATCCTAGTTTGCTCACCTAACAATCCCACTGTTCTAAAGCAATTATTGAAAAATTTATTGTCTATTTGTCCAGATAGGCATTTACTTATTTATTTTATTATTTGGTTGTTGTTTACAGGTACTTGGGTTTGAACTCAGAAACTTGGGTATGCTAGGAAAGCACTCTAACACTGATCTACATTCTGAGCCTTTTTTTTTAAATTAGGGCCCACTCTAGCCAGCTTCACTTTATTTTTTTTAATTGGTGCATTGTAATCATACATCTTTGTTAGGTACAAGCTGGTAAAGGCATACATGCACATATTTCTCATTTAACTCTTCCCCAATTCTTGCCCCATTCTCTTGCCCTCCCTCCTTCTCAAATTCAGTTTAGTGATTAACTTTGATGTTTGTGAAAGTACATCATGTGCATTAGGGTGTTTCCCTCCCCTCTCCCCATCACCTTCAGTTAAGTCACCTTCTTTGCTCATCTAAGGTTTCTCCTTCTTTGTCTAGAGTCCCTCTTATGACCCACTTTCTCCCTAGCTTCTGCATATTAGGGAGAGCATACAATTTTTTACTTTTTGTGACTGACTAATCTCACTTAGCATAATGTTTTCCAGTTCCATCCATTTCCCTGCAAATGACATGACTTGTTCTTCTTTATGTCTGAGCCCTTTTTAAGTTTTATTTTTAATTTTTAAGACAGGGTCCTGCTAAGTTTCCCAGGTTGGCCTCAAATTTGTGATCTTCCTGCCTCAGCCTCCCAAGTAGCTGGGATGACAGGAGTACACCTCCATGCCTGGTTCAGATAATAAATATTTATATGCATTGCAACACAGTCTACATGCTGGTTTTCTATTCATTGTTTTACTCAATAGTGTGTTTGGTTGTCTTTATATAGAGCCTGAACCTTCTTTCTTTTCAATTGTTATTTTAGGAATTGCTTATAATGAGTAATTATCTATATTTGTGAAATATTCAACAATATAGCATAAATATGTTACAAAGATAATATTAACTCTTATTTCCTCTTTTTTTTATTATGCACGCATTGTAAGCATACATCTTTGTTAGGTACAAATTGATAACGACATATGTGCCCACATTTCTCAGTTGACCCTTTCCCCAAATTCCCACCCCACTCCCTCACCCTCCCTCCCTCTCAAGTTCAGTTTGGTGAGTAACCTTGATGTACATTAGGGTGTCCCCCTCCCCATCAATCCCTTTTGGTTAAATCAACTTCTTTGTTTATTGAGAGTCCCTTCTTTTCCATCTGGAGACCCTCTTAGGCCCCATCTTCCCCCTAGCATCTGCATATTAGGGGGAACATATGCTTCTTTACTCTTTGTGACTGGCTAATCTCACTTAAGATAATGTTTTCCAGTTGCGTCCATTTCCTGGTAAATAACATGATTTTGTTCTTCTTTATGGCTGAGTAAAATTCCATTGTGTACATATCCCATAGTTTTGTAATCCATTCATCTCTTGATGAACATCTTGGCTGCTTCCATAGTTTGGCTATTGTGAATTGTGCAGATATAAACATAGATACACATGCGTTGGTCTGATAGTTTGGTTTCCATTCTTTTGGGTAGATACCCAGAAGTGGTATTGCTGGATCATATGGTAGGTTCATTCCCATTTGTCTGAGGATCTTCCATACTGTTTTCCAAAGTGGTTGCACTAGTTTGCAGTCCCACCAACAATGTATTAGAGTTCCCACTTCTCCACATCCTCGCCAGCATTTGTTGTTGTTCGTGTTTTTGATGATTGCCATTCTGATTGGGGTTAGGTGAAATCTCTCACGGTGGTTTTGATTTGCATCTCTGTGATTGGTAATGATGTGGAACATTTCCTCATACATTTATTGGCCATTTGTATTTCTTCTTTTGTGAAGTGTCTATTTACTCATTGACTTATTTCCTCTTTTTCTCTGGTGTCTTATTATGAGTTTTCAGGACCTTTGGTTTTTCTGGTCAAATAGGTCTCTAGAGACAAAGTCCCTTGACCCATGAAGACTGTCTAAACTCATATCTAGACAGTATCACTTTGTCACTGTCCTCTTAGCTGTATTCAGCTTCATTTCTACTGGTGGCTGGATTTTATGGCACTTTGTGTTGAAGAACACAGGAAGATCTCAGATTCCATGAAGATGCTCTTTTCTTCATGTATGTAAAATGGCAGATTAAAAATAAATGTAATAATAAGGAGTGCCACTTGAGATTTTTAATCAGGCATGATTCTTTTATTGGAATTCCTGTAGACAGGAACCATCTCCTAAAGTGCATGAGCACCATCCTAAAGCACAGTAGGTAGTGTTTAGGGTAATATATCAACTTACTGGAGAATAATTGTGGAAAATGAAATGGTCATGAAAAGTGGAAAAGGTTAACTAACCTAGACTTTTGTTGTGGTGGTGGTGGTGGTACTGGGGATTGAACTCAGGGCCATTCTACCTCTGAGCTATACCCCCAGCCCTATTTTTTATTCTTTATTTTGAAACAGGGTCTCACTAAGTTGTGGAGTGCCTCACTAGGTAGCTGAGTGACCTAGACTTTTAACTACATCCGTATTATGTTAGGGTAATGTAAAAATATTTTTAAAAGTCAAACGGTTTTATAATGTTTTGGATTTAGCACTGTGTTATTTAATCACATGGTGGTTGCCAGTGATGATTATATAAATCATGCTCACCCTCTTAATTTAATAAATAGGTAAGAAAAAATTTGTAACACATGAAATTAAGGAAACAAGGGTTGCTATAATTTTCTCTTTATTGCAGTGTCAAAATTATGAGGTTTGTATATTATGTTACTTATTTGTGGCATCTAAAAAGTTGAACTGATAGACAAAGAGAGTAAAATGGTGGTTACTGGATGTTGAGGGTTGGGGGATCAGTGAGATATTGATCAAAGGACACAAAATTTTAGTTAAATGGAAAAAATAAGTATAAGGGATTTATTATACATCAGGATGACTACAGTTAATAATGAAATGTTGTATAATTGAAAACTGCTATGAGAGTAGACTTTAAGTGTTATTACTTCAAACAATTGGTATATGTGATAATTCATATTTTAAAGCTTGTATATATCAAAACCTTATGTTGTCTAATATAAATATATAAAATTTGTATTTGTCAAGTAATAATTAAAAACAAGATGAGGTATAAAATGATTATCTAGCTGGGCGTGGTGACACATGCGTGTAATCCCAGTACGTGGGAGGCTGAGACAGGAGGATCCAGGTTCACAGCCAGCCTCAGCTACTTAGTGAGGCCCTCCACAACTTAGTGAGACCCTATTTCAAAATAAAGAATAAAAGTAGGACTGGGGGTGTCGCTTAGAGGTAGAAATGCCCCTGGGTTCCATCCCCAGTACCCCCAAAAAAGTGATTATCTTCTGTGAAAAAGGGAAACAGATTTATTGGGAACTTATCAAGTTTGAAAGAAGGAAAAGATACCTAAATAATATAAGAAACCATCAATGCTGTGAAATATTATAAGATAAAATAGAGATGAATTCAAAGGAAGGCATAATCACACAGAGAATATATATTTAATATGAAGCCTGAGATGGAATCTAGAGTCCTGTACTCACACTGAGATTGATGATCAACCTTAATCTATTTTGACTTAAATGAAGGACTCAAGCTCTTTACTGAGCACCTTTATGTGTGACTATTCGTCTAGGCAATGTGGAGTTCGGAAAGAAAGAAAAATATTTAGTGGAGTAGTCCTGCAACCCAATTGAGGATTTACAATGAAATACTAGAAACAAAACTACTAGGTTTAAGTAGTCAATGATTATATGAAGGAAGTAGAATTTAAACACAGGCAGCATTGTGGACGATTCTAAGTGGTTGTAGTATACTCCAGTTCCGTCTGGAGATAGAGGAGTATTAAACTGGCATTTTGTAAGTCCATCCAGACACAGATCTATTCCAAATAAGAGCATTTGGTTGAATAATTAAAATAATAGCAAATGTTTTGGCAAACTCAAATTTTTAAGACACTAAGAGGACATTAAAAAGCTGGTAGTTGTCTTGGATGGTTAATTGTGGAGGCCGAGAGCACTCTTCGATATGTCTTTAAGCAGCAGTCAGGAGCTGCAAAGGGGCTCATCATTCTCCTAAAATGTCTATTATCACGCCGGGCGTGGTGGCGCACGCTTGTAATCCCAGCATTCGGGAGGCTGAGACCAGAGGATCCGGGTTCGCGGCCAGCCTCAGCTACCTAGTGAGGCACTCTGCAACTTAGTGAGACTCGGTATCAAAATAAAGAATAAAAAATAGGGCTGGGGGTATAGCTCAGAGGTAGAATGCCCCTGAGTTCAATCCCCAGTACCGCAAAAAAAAAAAAAAATTCTATTATCACTTTGCCACAGGCCTTTATTCAGATTGAATCTCCAGGAAGTCACAGATAAATGAAAGAGGTCAGGCAACTGGAATGAGAACTGATCTTGAAGTCGATGGACTTAGGTTCTAGTCCAAGCTCTGATAATAAGTAACTATGGTTTGGGTCAAGTTATTTAACATATTTGGGAATTAATTTAATTTCCTGATCTGTAATGATTAAATACTTTCTTAAATTAGCAATCTTCAATTTATTGGTAGGTTCTAAAGTTAATATCATTGATTTAGGTCTCTTAGACTAGACTGAAGATTTTTTTCTAAGTTCTACTTTTGTTGGACACATTTCTCACTTTTTGTCCACCTTTTCTTCTTCATTCACCTGGTCAATCTATAACCCCAAACAAGTGGATTTTATTCATCTTTTAGCAATATTTATTTGTCCCTGTTTAATATCTGGTGTGATTCTTAAGTTTTTCATACATGTATTGACTAAAACTATAGGTAATGAGATATTAAATAATAAATCATATTTTGGTAAGTACTAATAATAAGTAAATTTGGAAGCAAATCAATTTAACTTTTTTAAGATAATTTTAATTTCCATCACTAACAGAATGTAAATATTGTACTAATTAGAATCCATTATTGAAATATCTTTTATGATATGGAATTTTTATGTTTTCCGCTGGCCAGTAGCATCTTATTTTCTTTATTTATTTATTTTTTTATTAATTGGTGCATTGTAGTCAGACATCTTTGTTAGGTACAAACTGATAAAGGCATATATGCACACATTTTTCATTTAACCTCTTCCCCAATTCCCACGCCACTCCCTCGCCCTTTCTCCTTCTCACATTCAGTTTAGTGATTGACTTTGATATAGTTGTGGTGAAAGTACATCATGTGCATTAGGGTGTCCCCCTCATCCCCTTCAGTTAAGTCAACTTCTTTGCTCATCTAGGGTTTCTCCTTTTTCACCTGGAGTCCCTCTTATGCCCCATTTTCTCTCTCGCATCCACATATTATGGAAAACATATGCTTTTTTACCCTTTTTTTTTTTTTTTTTTTTTTTTGCGGTACTGGGGATTGAACTCAAGGGCATTCTACCTCTGAGCTACACCCCCAGCCCTATTTTTTATTCTTTATTTTGAAACAGGGTCTCACTAAGTTGCAGTGTGCCTCATTAAGTAGCTGAGGCTGGCTGTGAACCCGGATCCTCCAGTCTCAGCCTCCCAATGCTGAGATTACAAGCATGCACCACCGCACCACCACAACCGGCATGAAAATAATTATTTTCTTAATAATCCATTCATTTTGTCTCAATAATATAATGCTATAATGGAAAAGTACAGTAAAGAGAAATGAACATTTACCAAATATATGCTATAGTCATATGATTAAGATACCCTAATTATTTTACCAGTTACAATTTCATGAATTAAATAAAATTAAGCTCAAAGAGTTTAAGTAACTTGCCCAAGATCAATCTGTAGATGGAAAAACAAACCTTGGTTGTGTGAATGCAAGACCCATATTCTTTCTGCTATGCCATGTGGCTTCTCTAAATAAAATTAAATAATTATAAGATAATGTGATAAATCATTACGTAGAGGTTTGCAAAAAATCTTTCCTGCTGAATTTTAATGCTTTTCATAACTTTAAGCATTTCAGAACATGAGTTAAATACTCAAAGGCAGCACTACTCAAGTGACTTATTTTGAGGGACCAGTTCTTTTCTCCATTAATTTCCAGTTCTTTATGGATAGATGCCTTTGGAAAATACAAAATCAGAAACATGGGTATCACTGTAATGCCAATTGCTAGAGAAGTTTCTAAACACTTATTTTCAATTTGTGTATATAACATAATGCAAAATGGTAACAGTACACAGACCTGCACCTTTCTGCAAACCATTTTGTCATTGATTTCGGAATCCCTATTATGGATGTCATAATGCATACTTTCAAAAAGTTTACAGTCTCCTTGGTGAGTTAGATATACCCAGTTCACTATAATATAAAGTACAGCAAAAACTGCTAATAATGATAAAGCAAGATTTTACAGATGTGGTAAACTTTAATATTGAAGAATATATTCCCAGAGGTAGGGAATACAAAGAAATAAAGAAAACATGTGTTTTCCTTTTTTTTTTTTTCTTTTGTGATACCCAGGGGCAGTCTACCTCCGAGCTATACCTCCAGCCCTATTTTTTATTCTTTATTTTGAAACTGGGTCTCACTAAGTTACGGAGTGCCTCACTAGGTAGCTGAGGCTGCCGTGAACCTGGATCCTCCGGTCTCAGCCTACCAAATGCTGGGGTTACAACCGAGCGCCACCACATCTGGCTATATGTTTTCTTAATGAAAGTTTATTGGCTTGAAATGGGATAAAATACTACCTATGCAACCTGGTTAGAGCCAACCATCTTAGTTTTGAACCAAAATCAGAGGGTTTTAATTCCTGTTGTCTATGGTTTGGTTTGAATCACTGGTATGTATGTGGATATTCTTGTATCTCATGATTATGAACATACTGAAATCTAGCTGGAAGGAAGCAGAGAGGTATTAAATACAGAGAGAACTCAGTGGTACACAGGAGATCCACACAACAGCCACCCACTTTACATCTCAGAGACATGAGCATGTTAGGTCAGTTTAAATGCTAAAGCATAAGCTTTCATAACATTTATTTATCATTTTCTGATCTACTAACATGATTGTCATAATTTAGGTTTCCTCCTATCATTCTCCTTCAGGTAGCACTGTCAACAAAGCCAATGGATGGAGTCAATCACTCAGTGGTGTCAGAATTTGTGTTCCTGGGACTCACCAACTCCTGGGATATCCAAATACTCCTCTTTGTGTTCTCCTCCACATTTTATGTGGCCAATATAATGGGGAACTCCCTCATTGTGTTCACTGTGGCTTCTGAGCCTCACTTACACTCTCCCATGTACTTCCTCTTGGCCAACCTCTCTTTCATTGACATGGGTTTTTCTTCTGTCATTTCCCCCAAGATGATTTATGACCTTTTCAGAAAGCACAAAGTCATCTCCTTTAGAGGCTGCATCACTCAGATCTTCTTCATCCATGTCACTGTAGGTGTGGAGATGGTGCTGCTCATGGCCATGGCCTTTGACAGATATGTGGCCATATGCAAGCCTCTGCACTACCTGACCATCATGAGCCCAAGAACGTGCATCTTCTTTTCAGTGGCTGCCTGGGTGGTTGGCCTCGTCCACTCTCTGGTTCAGTTGGCTTTTGTAGTGAACTTGCCCTTCTGTGGCCCTAATGTGTTGGACAGCTTTTACTGTGACCTGCCTCGACTCATCAAACTTGCCTGCATGAATACCTACCAACTGGAATTCATGATCACAGGCAACAGCGGTTTCTTCTCTGTGTTCTCCTTCTTCATACTGATCATTTCCTATATCGTCATCATTCTCACTGTTCAAAAACACTCTTCGGGTGGTTCCTCCAAGGCTCTGTCTACACTTTCAGCTCACATCACTGTGGTAGTCTTATTCTTTGGTCCTGTAATATTCTTCTATACACAGCCATCTCCCACCACACACCTGGATAAGTTTCTGGCCTTCTTTGATGGAATTCTTACTCCTTTTCTGAATCCTGTCATCTACACACTAAGGAATCAAGAAATGAAGTTTGCAATGAGGAGAGCATGCAGACAGCTAGTGAGTTATAGGAAGATCTCCTAAGTGACTGGTGGTATTATGAAGCATACTCATATTCATAGGCTACTGAGGTTCACTGTAATAGTCAAACTCAGATAAAAACTTCATTTTGTCTACCTATTGCTATTAGCTTTATTTTATCTTTCACTTAGGAGGTAGGGACATTCACTCTGAAAGGAGAGGAGGAATTACATGTAAAGTATTTATAAACCAAAGATTAAAATAATCTTCGTTTCAATTTCAAAGAACTAATATCTGTATGAAATAATTATTAGAAATGCATAAGAAGGCAGGCTACAACTTGAGAGGGAGGGAGGGGGAGGGAGCGGGGTGGGAATTGGGGAAGGGGTCAGATGAGAAATGTGTGCACATTTGTCTCTATCAATCCGTACCTAACAAAGATGTATACATACAAAGCACGAATTATTACAATAAAAAAAGAAAAAAAAAAAAGAAGGCAGGCTACTTCAAGGCCTTCATGACAGAGAGAATTCTCTCCTGAATTCACCATAATCCAGTATGTACTCATCTTAATGACTACATCTGCAAAAGATCCCATTTGAAAATAATCTCATACTCACAGGTAGTGTTTTGAGATGCAAAGTATCTACTTGTAGATAATAGAATAAGTAATAATAAGTAATAAGATAATAGAATAAGTAATGTAGGTATTAGGGAATTAAAGTGGTTGGAGTATAGCTACAGAGGAAAAATATATTTGAAATTAACACAGTAGAAGTATTTTAGCTCTTTCATGGGTAAAAAAACATTTTAAAAAATAATAGAGCCTATAATGTCAGCACAAAGTATAAAAATTATTCTTGTGATTTATAGACTCTCTGCTAGCTGGGAATATTATACAGAAAGCAGAAAATAATATTTACTGCATATAGATAAAAATAAATAAACCAAGAAATTTTTCCATGTCTTTCTAATAGAAAAAAACTGAGTTCTAGTATTGCTTTAATATGACATTTGATAATAAAATATTCCTGTTTTGTTTTAGTAAACTCATCAAAACTGAGCTATGTAAACTTTGCCAAAATTTTATCATTACTTCTCTTCAGACTCATTAAGTTCTTCATACAAACTTAAGGCAAATAGAATTTACTTCCTGAACCTTCTATATCATTGTTTTTATTTTTCTTTTACTAAAACTGGCCTGTGTAAAACCACAATGAAGCCGGCCAAGGTTGAAACTTATATTCTGTAATATCTTAGGATGAATCCACCTTTGTTCCCCTTGAAAAACAAGACCAGATTCTATTACATTGCATAGTCAGATATTTTGGGGACAACATATTTCTAGTCTGTCATTCATTTTAATTATGACTTTTACCAAAGCAACTAATTTTCATTTCGTAGACTGTACCTGTTAAAGAAATCTAGAGGTAACCCTGTTGTACTCAAGAAATGTATAAAAAAAATCAATGCTGAAAAATTAAAAAAAAAGAAATCTACAGTCCAAACATAGTTAATGTGATAAAAATGTATTTTATTCAAGAACTGTAAAATAACTGCCAACCGAGATTACTATACCCAGAAAGGCTATCTTTCAGAATCAAAGGAGAAATTAACTCCTTCCAATGAGAGCAAAAACTAAGTGAATTCCTGGCTACCAGACTAGCCTTACAAAAGATGTTTAAGGGAGCCCTACACCCATAAGTGGAAGAAATGCCATTTCTACCAAAATTCCAATTAAATTTTAAATGAAATTCATATTAACCACTAAATTCTTCAAATAGCCAATGCTTTGTTGAGAAAAAAATAACAAAGCTGGAGGTATCAAAGTTCCTGACATCAAACCTATTACAAAACTATAGTAACTAAAACAGCATATTACTGGCATTAAAACTGACTCACAGGCTAATGGAACCAAATGGAGTGCTCCAAAATTATCTTATGGATAATCTCTTCTGTAAATGGTGTTAAGACTACTAGATATCCACATATAGAAGATTGAAATTAGACTCATATCACACTTCACACAGAAAAATAAACTCAAAATGCATTAAAGACTTCAATTTAATACATTAATCTATAAAGCTACTAGAATAAAACATAAAGGAAAGCTCCATGACATTGATCTGGGCAATTTTTTATATGAACATAAAAGTGCATATGCAATAAAACAAAAATAGAAAATGAGATAGCATCTAACTAAAAAACTGAGCATCAAAGGAAACAGAATGCAGTGACAACCTACAAAATGGGAGAAAATATTTTCAAACCATACATCTAATAAGAAGTTAACATTCAGAAAATATAGGGAAATAAAACAACTCTATAGCAGGAACTCAAATGGAAAAACATCTGAGCAGACATTTTTTCAAAGACATACAAATAACCAAAGTGCTCAAAATCACTAATCATTAGGTAAATGCAATTAAAAACACAATAAAATGTTACCTTATACCTATTAGAATGATAAGTATTGGAGAGGATATGGAGAAAAGGAAATGCTTGCATGAAGTTGGTAGGAATGAAAAATAGTACAACCATTATGGAACACAGCATGTAGATTCCTCAAAGAAATTAAAAGTAGAACTACCATATGATTAATCAATCCCACTCTGGAGTATAGATCTAAAGAAATTAAAATCACTATGTTGAAGAGGTATCTGTACTGCCATGTACACTGAAACATTATTCACATTAGCCAAGTGTGCATCAATGGGTACACAGATAAAGAAATGTGAAGCCAGGTTAGATGGCACACATCTGTAATCCTAATACATGGGAAGCTGAGATAGGAGAATAGCAGGTTTGAGGCCAGTCTCAGCAACTTAGTGAGGCCCTCAGCTGCTTAGTGAGACTGTTTCAAAATAAAAAATAAAAACATGTGGAAGTATAGCTCAGAGGTAGAATGCCACTAAGTTCAATCCCTAATACCAAAAAAAAAAGAAAGAAAGAAAATAAATGTGACATATGCACAATAGGATGCTATTCAGCTTTAAAAATAATGAAATCCTCTAATCTTCATCAATGTGGATGTATCTGGAGGACATTATATTAAGTAAAACAAGCTAGGCACAGAAAATTGAATACTATATGATATCACCTATTGGTGGACTCTCAAATTTTTAGAATTCACAAAAGTAGACGGTAGAATGGTGATTGTCATGTGGTAGGTGGGGTGGGGTGGGGTGGGTAGGTGGATTGGCTAGGTATTTATTAAAGGATACAAAAATTTAGTTAAATAGGAAGAATAAGTTCAAGAGCTCTACTGTACAAGATAGTGGTTATAATTGTTAAATTTTTTGAAAATAGTTAAGAATATATTGTGTTCTCCCCTCAAAAAAGTGATAAAATATGTGATATATTACATATTTTAATTAACTCAGGTTATCCATCATACAATATATACATATTTCAAAACAACATGTGCACAATAAGCATATACCATTTTGTCATTTTGATAAATAATAAAATTTAAAAATAGAATTTATAGATATGGGCAACAAAATAATTAAAAGCTGCTTATATTCTCCTCCCTGTAGAAATGTCACTATCAATATTCCAACTTACATACATAAATTATTTTCAAATTTTAAATCTTGTTTTATATTCTCCTTTTTCACTTACTAATCATCTGGAGCATTACTAAATATTATTCTATGATAACTAAACCATATACACATAATTCTAAAATTTGTTGACAAAACTGAAAATTCATTGAATTCAGCATTACTTTACCATCAACAAGGCACTATCACAAATATAGGGAGAAAGGGAGTATAGACAAATTGGCCTTAAGTGAACAAATGCAAGCTTGGGTTCACCAGCATCAGTATTCAATCTATTTAAAAAAAAATGACACAGTGATTAGGATTACATGCTATGGAGCCAGCTTGCCCAGGCTGAAATGCAAATCTACTGTTTACTAATCTTCAACAAGTTACTTGACCTCTCAATGCCTCCCTCTCTGTATCTATAAAATGAGGATGATAATATCTACCTCAAGGATTATTATGAAGTTAAATGAGTTAAGACAGGTAAAACTAAAAGCAATGCTTGCCATTTGGCATATACTCTGTAAATACTAGTCATTATTAATTTTACCAATGAACTGAAGAAGGAAGTATTAACACTTCAATTTGCAGGTGAAACCAAACAATGAAAGTACACACTACAATAAATTGAGAGACAAGATCATGGAGATACATCACAAGATATTTGTGTGTGTATGAGAAACAGAGTATAAAACAGAAGATAAATTTAACGTGTGATACATAAATTAGAAGAAAAAAACAAATTTTATTTTCAAGTTGATACATTCCAAGCAAATAATCGCAACCCAGAAAAGGAACACAAGTTAACTTTTAAACTGATAAAGTCTTCTCAAATACCAACTTCTTTCCTCATCACCATAAAACTTTGAGTTCCATTGCCACATTTAAAAAAAAGAATTGAATTTCAAAGAGATTAAGTGAGTTACTTAACACAACAAATTGCTGGTGCTATTGGAACTAGAATCTCTGTATTTTAACTGCAAATATTGTGATACAATATTGTGCCTTTTACTTTACACTCTTGTTAAGACAAAGACAGTTATATTTGAGAGAATGAGCCAATCTACCTTTTGGGCAAAACACTTCAGGTCTTGTTAGACTAAAGCCATTGGGTAAAATCAAGGCTATTGCTATTTTTGTAAATAGTTTTACTGGACCTAAAGCATGCCCGTTCACTTATGTGATGTGTATGGCTATTTTCACATTACAACAGCAAAATTGAGTGGTGTAACAAAGGCCATATAGCCCACAATGAAAAACCTATTTACAATCTAGTGCTTTGCAGAGCATTTGCCAACACCTAACCTATTTGAGTAAACATAAAGTAGAAAATACTTTTCAACATCTGGAGCAGAGTGTAAAGCAACATCTGTGGATTGGAAGGTGTACATGATCACAAATCCTAAAGATGACGGCTAGTTTTTGCTAATGACTATAAAGCTGAGATAAGAGAGCAGAACAAGTAAAGAGGAGCTGCATGATGCAGATAATAAAACATGGTGTTAACGAGTACTCCAATTACAAGGCAGGACAGCTGGAAATAGTCATACAGTTATCTTGAGAAACAACCTTGTTGACACCATTAATATATGTGAAAGCTATTATTGGCACTGTTCTTTTGGGATTAAAAGTAAGAGTTAATATAATCTTTGGTTTCTATATATTGTATATAAAAATCCCTCTTTCTATTCAAGGAATAATGCCACTCATTCTTCCCTGGGAACAAAACAGACCCCACCAGATAGGTGACGGATGCCTGTGAGCACTCAAAGAAAAGCCTAGTATAAAGTCCCTTCCTCAAGAGGATTGGCTACTATGGGCTTCCAGTAGTCGCTTGAAACTTTTGTTTTCCTACCAAGCCACTTAAGTAGTTTTTATAACACCCAGGAGTGGCCTAAACAGCCTCCTCATCGCTACCTTCATCTCTCTGTTCCTGAATGTGTAGATGACTGGATTCAAAAATGGAGTCAAAACTGCATCAAATATGGCTAGAAATTTGTCCAGATGTGTTGATGGAGAGGGCCACATATAGAAAAAAATCAGCGGACCAAAAAATAAAACCACCACAGCAATGTGCGCTGACAGAGTGGAAAGAGCCTTGGATGAACCTGCTGAGGAGTGTTTCTGAAGAGTAGCCAAGAGGAAGATGTAAGAGAGGATAAGCAAGAAGAATGCACCCACGGAAATGAACCCACTGTTGGCAGTGACCATGGACTCCAGTTTATAAGAATCTGTGCAAGCAAGTTTGATGAGCCGAGGTATGTCACAGTAAAAACTGTCCAATACATTAGGGCCGCAGAAGGGTAAGTTTACAACAAAAGTCAACTGAGCTGATGAATGAATGAAACCAATGGTCCAGGAAGCCACTAAAATCAAAATGCACACCCGTGGGCTCATGATGGTCAGATAATGGAGAGGCTTACATATGGCCACATATCTGTCAAAGGCCATGGCCATGAGCAGCACCATCTCAGTGCCACCAACAGCATGACTGAAGAAGATCTGCGCTATGCAGCCCCCAAAGGAGATGACTTTTCGCTTCCTGAATAGATCACACATCATCTTGGGTGCGGCAATGGAGCAGAATATCAGATCGATGATAGAGAGGTTGGCCAACAGAAAATACATAGGGGAATGTAAGTGAGGATCAGAGGTTACAGTGATGACTATGAGGAGGTTTCCCATCAAACTGGACACATAGAAGAAACATGAAAAGCAAAAAAGAAAAACCTGGATCTCCCAGGAATTAGAGAGTCCCAGGAACACAAATTCCGACACTACAGAGTGGTTTGCTTCACTCACTTGTTCATTTGATAGGTTCACTTTCATGCTACCTAAAGGGAAAAAATGAGAAAATTCAAATTAATAGCATATATTCATAACCTCTATGGAAAAGTGTATAAATTATGGAAGCCAAATTTCATCTGGGCTTTTGAAAAAAATCAGTAACTTTCTGCTGGCCACTAAATGTTGTTGTTCCATGTGACAGTAAATGAGTTTCCTCAGGGTTTGTTAATACAAGTGGTCCAGTGAACTGGTACACATGTTGCACCTGATAACACCACAATGAGCACTGATGTTAACTTGCTGTACTAGTATGGTCAATGTTAACCATCATCTCCCTAGAGGAACAATAACCACTCCCATATTCTGGACTGACAGAGAAGGCAATTGTAATAAAAAAAATTTGTAGGATACTATGACTCTGATTTTGTTGTTTTAGCCAGATAATACCTTTCTCCATCTTATGTTTTTCAAGATAGTACTCATTCTTTAATATTCAAATCAAATAGCAAATCATCTGTCACACCTTCCCCATGAATCACTTATACATCTTACCATACTTATTGGTCACATACCTATTTTTGCCAGCTGACTATAAACTGATCAAGACTATAAATCATTCCTTTACACTATTATTCCCAAACATTCCCCATATAGTGTCTTGCAAATACTAGGTAATCAAAATAAAGGTTTCTGAATGAGCAAATGTCTGGGCTGAAGTCATTCCTGTCTACTTACTCATCACATCAGGAGCCAGAAATGAAACACTAGGAATATAGCCAAAAGCAAAATAAGCCAAAGCCCTTATCCTCATTGATTTACATTTTGACAGAGAGACCAACAATTAAAAAACAGAGACATAAATAAAGATACATAGGGTGCCAGATGATATTGTTGCTACGGAGAAAAATTAAGCAAAGAAGAATAGGGAAATAACAGGAGCGCTATGATAAAATAGGATTGATAGGAAAGTTCTTACTGACCTGTTAACTAGCAGAAATCTAAGAAAAGGAATTAACAAGTCATGAAGATATTTGAGGAGGTAATATTCCAGGCAGAGAGAAGAGCTAAAGCAAAAGCCCTGAGGTCTGAGCTTGTTTGGCACATTCAAAGATCTACAAGGAGACTAAAAAGGTTGAGCCTGAGTATGCAAGGAATGAGTATCTAAGAGGTAAGATTTGAGAGGTAACAGGAATACATACCATGTAGGTCCTTCTAAGCCATTATATTAGCTTGTTTTCCAAAGTAAGATTGTTTCTGAAGCCAAGAAAGTAATAGCAACTTTTCCTTGACAGTTACATATTCCTAAAAATATGGTCACTTAAATGCCATATTTTTTGAATTGTTTAAAAGCTAACACATAAGCTGGGCATGGTGGCCCATGCTTGTAATCCCAATACTTAGTAGGATAAGACAGAAGGATTGCAGGTTGGAGGACAGCCTCAGCCACTTAACAAGACTCAGCAACTTAATGAGACCCTGTTTCAAAATAAAAATAAAAAGGGCTAGGGGTGCAGCTCAGAGGTAGAACAACCCTGGTTCGATCCCCATTAACCCCCAACACACACACACAAAAAAAACTAACACAACACATAGACTTCTCTATAAGGTAGAATAAAAGTATTCATCCAAAAAATTCTGAAGTGCAAATTAAGGGCAAAATACTAGATTAACAAAAAGCAAGGTTCTACTTCTAGCCAAAAAAATCTCATTCAGTAACCATCTCATATCAGTTAAATTTAATATCATTTAGTTTAATTATTGCCAACAATTGTGCTACATAAACCATTGTGCTTGAAAAACTACTAATATAAATGTAGTCAACATCAATTAAATGTGATGATAAAGTATGCTTAAAAAACAGAAATATAGGCTGTTAGTTGTTTGAAAAGAAAATTTCATTTTACTGTGTTTGATTAGAAATTTAAGTTCATCTTACCCTATTCTATATATGGGGCCCATTTTCTTTTTTTTTATTTTTTATTGCTAGATTGTAATTGTACATGATAGTGAGATTCACAGTGGGATATTTATATGTGCACAAAACATTATTTGGACAGTTTCCTTCCTGTACCTTCCTTTTCCCTCATCTCTTCTCTCCTTATACATGCTAGCAAGACTGACAGTGATTGATTTATATATGTACATAAAACTATTTGGTCTGTTTTCTTCCACATAACTCCCCTCCTCTCTTGCCCAATCCTCTTTACTTAGTGAATTTTTTAAAAATATCATTTCTGAGCCAGGCGTGGTGGCGCACGCTTGTAATCCCAGCATTTGGGAGGCTGAGACCGGAGGATCTGGGTTTTCAGCCAGCCTCAGCTACCTACTGAGGCACTCTGCAACTTAGGTAGACCCTGTTTCAAAATAAAGAATAAAAAATAGGACTGGGGGTGTAGCTTGGAGGTAGAATGCCCCTGAGTTCAATCCCCAGTACCAAAATATATATATACACACACATATATATAATTTCTGTTAAGTGTCCTCTGGAAGCCATTGAACAGAAACTACAAGGAAAGACAAATAGCAATAAAGTCTTCCCAACTATTCAGTAGAATTTACATGGATTAGGATCTATTGTATGGAATAAGAAGGTTGATGTGAAGCAAAACAAGTCATGATGAATAATGTCCTCAAACATAAAATCTCCTTTTGTGATTTAATTAATAACCACCTTATAGATGTACGCTAGTAGTGATCAGATGTGGCAGTGAGAGACAGTTGATCCAGAATACATCCCCTATGAGCACAACTTTACTGTAGGATATATCATAATGCAGGTAAATTATGTCCTTCTAAGACTTTCTCATTAATTTGGGGGTTCTCAACCAAAGATATTGCATTCCCCAAGGAATATTTGTCAGTCTGGGAACATTTTGGGTCATCACAACTGAGGGCAGGGTCATCACAACTAGAGTGCTACTAGCATATAGTGGGTATAGGCAGGAATACTACTAAACATCCTACAGTGTAGAAGACAGCTCTCCACAGCAAAGAATTATCCACACCCAAATGTAAATGTTTCCAAGGTCAAAAACTCTATATTAAACTCTGAGCTCCTCTGTAGGAAAATCAGGCTTTTATAATACTTTTTCCTCAGACTACTCAGCACCATTCCCATGACATGGTGTTCCTCTAGTGAGTGTTTATTAGAGCAATGAGTAAGTGGGTGGGTAGGTGGATGAATGCGTGGATGGATGGATGGATAGATGATGAATAAGTAGAAAAATAGAAGGAACTCTCAAGTGTAAGTCAAAGGAAAAACATCTAAATGTTGGCTAATTAATTACTGCTAGGAGCACTAGGAGCCTATAATGACTATACTTCATAAAAATGTAAACTTCATGGAAGAATTCATACCTTTAAACAAAAAACTTGATTATATGCCTAATGTGTTCTCTAATCTATTAGACAAAATCAGAAGCTTCATAGACACCCAAGCAACAAATCTGGGGTATAATATACTAATGTCTGCAAGGTTTAAGACACTAAAAAATGGCAAGTCCTTCAGAGCCTTGTCTAAATCATTTTTTTCTGATGACTTTCTGGGAACAGCAGCTGGTATTTGAGCATCTGGTATTTTGATAGTAGAAAAACTCAAATAAATTTGGAACATCTGGTATTGTTCAAGTATAATGAGCATGAGTGAGATACAACTGAAGGAGAAGAAGTTGGACAAGGAAAAAAGGAAGACTAGAAATGGGATAGGTAAAGGAAATCAAAAAGTAAATAACTGCATGCCAAAAGACATTGGAATGTGTGTGACTGTGTCTTCAGAGTCTCAAAGGCAAGACTTTGGTGCCCTGTGGGTGCTCAGTGATCTCTGAGCTGTTTTTCTTTTCTTTTCTTTTCTTTTTTTCTCTAAATAAACTGAACTTGTTCTAAAAGGACATTTCAATCTTTTCTTCTCACTTTCACACACTTTGCTTTATTTTTGCTTTCTTTCCTTCTCTTTTCTTAATTGAAGATTGTTAAAGTTACAAACGATGATTCTTTAACATTTGCTTTCTTAATACCATCATTTGCTTTGCAGATTCACATGGATTTGGTCAGTCTCCCAAAAAAGATTCTTATTTAGAAGTTCAAATTTGAAGAAAACCAAGAAAATGAGCACGTGGCTAATAAAGCCATAGAGATTAAAATATACGAGAAATTCTGGTCCAATTCAAGTTCACATCAGTGGCATATCTAAATTATTTAAGGCACACTACTTGAGAATTCAATATCTCTCTTTTTTGGCCATTCCTATGCTTTATCATTCTAAGAGTCCACAGCTTCATCCCTGCTCCCAGCTGAACTTCCTAGTTTTTTGTATTAAGCCTATGTTCACTCATATGTTTCTCTGTGAAAATGAAAATCCAGGTGTTATCAGGAACTCACCCATAAATCTTTACTGAACTTGAGTTAAGTAATCACTTTTCCTCTTAAGGTCAATTTTCATGCCCCTGTATTCCTGAATTTGTTGTTTCCCTTGAAACTTTTCTACATCTACTTTAAATTGTGATGACCAAAATTAGAGAGAAAGAAAGCACTTAGATAATCAACAATCAGAGTATAGCCAAATGATGAATTTCCACTATTAGTACCATTACAGCAATTTTCTTTCTTTTTTTTTATTACTATAGTAATTGTCTATAACACAGCTTAAAATAATGGCAGGTCTTTAATTAGGTTTGGAGGTGAGTAAGGTCAGGGGGATTCTCAAAAGTCAGTTTACCAGTCAGTCCTCCAAATTCAGTGTATATCATAGGGTTTGGTCCCAAGAAATACCACAGCACACCAGTCTCTAGTAGATATTTTTCCTTCTTAATTTTTATGAAAAGATAGAAATAAGATAAAACAGCTGGTTATGAATTTTAACTTCTGCAGATTATTTCCCTTCACCCATATTGAAGTGGTTTAATGACAAATAAATAAATAAATAAAATTTTACTAAGTCAGCATTTCAACCCCTCAATCCCTTCTTACGCTAAAGACAATGCATTGTGCTGATCCTCAACTTTCCCATATAGTTCTACTGTCATCCTTGAAACTGAGGACACATTTTTATTACCAGGAAAAAGGCAGTCAGTCGTTTGCCTTTCTCCACAATGAGAACTCCCTAATATGATTCTTCCTTCTTCCCTACATTATAATCTACCAGACTGCAACAAAAACCTTACTTGATATCTGCAAATGAAGACTCTTCCACTAGACCATATTTTTGCAACTGAATATAGCAAATCAATTCCAGTAGTTTCCGATTGTTATTTTTCACTTCCCATCTTTCCACCTACCTGTTCCCAGACCACAGCATCTTCAGGTAATTAGGATCCCTTGGTAGCTGAGCTTCAGCTTGTGTGACTCCTACTATATAAAAAACTGAAAGATTCAAAAAGGTTAATTAACAACACTGGAGAATAATGGCCAGATACTTTTGTAGAAACCTGGATTTGCCAACTTTGTTCATGTGATCGGGGGAATTGTCCCTGTAACCCATTAGGTTTGGAAAGAATAACCAAATGAAAAATCTTGTAATGAGTCACTAGAGAGGAAACAAAACTGAAATTGAGAGTTTTAAAAATATCACTTTTGGCAATTTTATCTGTAATTCTGACTTGCTCATTGGTGGCCTGCTCAAGTGAGACAGGATGTCTGGAAAGTATGAACACAGACAAAAATCATGTGGCTTTCACTATAAACTTTAATAATCTTAGGCATATATAATGTAAAATATAGGCAGGAAATTTTACTTGATTTTTTTTTGCATTAAAAAAAGTGATCTACTATGTATAATCTCCAAAATGACGCTGAAAGCCAATTTTTTCACCAAAGTCTATTATAAGTCCCTTGAAGGTTGGGACCTAGACATGGAGTTTATTTGTTTGACACAATTCTTTTACCCATATGCCAGTCCCTGCCCAAGAAGCTGGGAGGCTCAGAGGGAGACACTTACATCCAAACACCATTTGAACCCATTCTGGGTAATAGCTCTACTGGAAGCATGGGCAATGCAGTGGGTGGGAACACAGAAAAAAGAAAAAAAAAAAAAAAAACCTTGTATCTATCTATGAAGCTCTGGGCAGATCTCCCAAGAGATGTGGCATTTACATAGAGACTTCACAGGTACAGACAGGAATGAGGGTCATAAGGGTTCATTCCAAGAAGAATTTACAGCATGAAGAATGAAGCACAGTGCATTCGGTATAACTATAAGTACAGTTGAGAAACTATAGCTTAGTACTAACAGAGCAGGAGGATCTTCTTTAAACAATGCTCCTAACCCAAACTAATTGAATCAATTCTTTGAGAGAAGAACCAAGAGTCTCAGTGTTTTTTTGAAAATGCCTCAGGTAATTACGGCTATAGTTGGAAACCACTAATGTACCCTTTGCAGCCCCATAGCATCTTGTGCATATGACCACACTAATCTTGTGACATTGAAAGACTCACTTTCTCTCTCCATGCCCTACAGAGTGGAAGCTTTTCAAGGGCAGGGTTGTTACCTTATCTTTCTCTATATCTCCAGTGCCTTGTGCATTTTCTAGCACATATTAAGCACTCTATACATATTTTTAGCTAAGTGAAACTGAAATATGAATAACAAAATTAAGCCAAAGATAAAATATTAAAAACATAGAAATAGTTTTTAAATGAAATTATTTTAAAATTATTAGAAGACAAACATAAACCAAAATATACTGGGTCAAAAATTATTAATTTTAGAGATAAGACATTAAAAATAAGGTTTAAAATAGGCAAATAACTTATATCTTAACACTGCCTTCTACGCTGAAACTGCTTCTCAAGAGAGACTCTCCCATCACACCAAAGCAGTGTCTCCCCAAAATCCATTTGTGTTTTCAGCCACAAACCCCCTTTTAAGTACCTATGACAATAAAGAGAATGCACTTTATAATAGAGGCCTGTCATCGGGCAGCTGAGGGGTACACCATTCTTAACCCCCAGAGTAGTCTGAAATATAACAAATTCAAACAAGGTAGTCATCTGTTTCACTTTTTGTTGGAAAAAAAGAGAATGTATTTAATCTATTACAGCAAATAAAATCCTAATTTTAGTATAAGTAAATCATATTTTGAAAGCTCAAAGTCTAAAGTATCACAGAATGACTTGATAGTAGCAAATTGATTTTTTTTTTTTTTTTTTTTTTTTTTTTTTTTTTTTTTTTTTTTTTTTTTTTTTTTTTTGCGGTACTAGGGATTGAACTCAGGGGATTCTACCTTCGAGCTACACCCCCAGTCCTATTTTTTATTCTTTATTTTGGTTTTTTTTTTT
>PVLC010009347.1:0-54431 GCA_004027655.1 Graphiurus murinus
CCCCCTCCCTCCCTTCCTTCCTTCTTTCCTCCCTCCCTTCCTTCCTTCCCTCCTTCCTTCCTTCCTGATTGAACCCCAGGGTGCTCTACCACTGAGCTACATCTCCTGCCCTTGTTATTTTTTATTTCAAGACAGGGTCTCTCTGAGTTGCTGAGGCTGTCCTTGAAGTTGCAATTCTCTTGCTTCAGTCTCCTGAGTAACTGGGATCACAGGCGTGCACCACCATGTCTGGCTAATTGTATGCTTTTTCATTTTCCTTTTTCTTCATAAAAAATTTATAGTACAATATTAGTATTCTTATAAGGGTGTTTCTTTCAGAGTCTATTTGCCTTCATTATAAAATGTTGAATGTCACAGTTTTTCTAGATATGATAGTGACAGTGTTCGCTTTCATGCAATCTTTTTCTTGTACTTTCTCCTTTCCTTTCAGAGAAAGCTGTGTATACCTTTGGGCTGGGACAGTTTGGTCAGCTAGGCCTTGGTACTTTTCTTTTTGAAACATCAGAACCCAAAGTTATTGAGAGTATTAAGGATCAGAAAATAAGTCATATTGCCTGTGGAGAAAATCACACAGCTTTGATAACAGGTATGGATTAGATTTTCTCTTATAATTATAGAACTGGGTATATCTTACTACAAAATTAATAATATATGAAATGAATGTATTTAACTTAAATAAATGAATTAATGACTTAGAAAAACAGAATTCTTTGATTAATATTCCAAAGTATAGAGTTATAAAGTACTTTTCATTGTTTTAATGTAATTTAAAAGAAATGTAAAGGCTGGGGATGTAGCTCAGTTTTAGAATGTATGCTTAGCATCTGTAAGGTCCTGGGCTTAATCCCCAGCACATAAGAAAGTAAATGATTTAAAGATATAGAACCTCAAAACAAACTATTAGTGTCAGAAGAAGACTATAATATACTTTAGAAGAAAGCTATAATCTTCTCAGAATTATATCACTTTGAAGGCACTTAACCTTGCTCAAGCCAGAGGGAAATATTCCACAAGAAATAATGTATTCTAAAACATTATTCCTGTTCAGTCTGACAGAGCTACATTCAGTCTGGACAAATTCTTAGGATGCTTTTGCCACCAGGAGGCGTTTTCAGGAATGACTCCTTCTCTTTCCCTCCTGATTGAAGGGCAAAGACCTAGTCTAAGTGAACACAATCCCCACTCTGTCTTCTTTATCCAGGGTGATATTTCTTTGAGCCTAGTTCTTAATCTCAGAAACTAGATGTTGCTAATAGTGTAAAACTCAAGAAAATATTCTCCTAAAATGATTCAGTTACTTACCTGTAGGTAATTAATATATACTCTACAAATTTGGATATCTTATAACAAAAGGGTCTGTAATTTCAGTATTTCTATCTAAAATGAAATAAAGTATCAAAAAATCAGAAATCATCTAGTTTATTGAAATAATCCAAATACTGTATTTCTATTTCTATTTTCCCCCTTCTTTGTAAAAATGCTCTTGCTACAGTGAAGCTCATCTAATAATATATGTTTAGGGAAAGTAAGAATCAATAAATACAAGACACTAGTATACAGTTTCATACAGTTTCTTTCTCCTCACAGAACCCTTTAGAGAGCGCAACCTGCCCATTATCAAGTGTTGATGTTCTTGTTAATATAGCATGACATGTGGAATCGTGTGTGTGTGTGTGTGTGTGTATGGTACTTGAGATTGAACCTAAGGGCATTCTACCTCTGAGCTATACCCCCAGCCCTTTTTTTTTTTTTTTTTTTTTTGAGACAAGGTCTCATTAAGTTGCTGGAAGTCTCGCTACGTTGCTGAGGCTTTCCTCAAACCTGTGATCCTCCTATCTCAGCACTGGGATTACAGGTGTATGTTACCATGCTCAGCCACTGTATGGACTCTAAAGAAAAATTATTCATGCCAGGCGTGGTGGCACACGCTTGTAATCCCAGTATGACAGAGGCTGAGACAGGAGGATCCAAGTTCGCACCCAGCCTCAGCTACTTAGTGAGGCCCTCCACAACTTAGTGAGACATTGTTTCAAAATAAAGAGTAAAAATAGGGCTGGGGGTGTAGCACGGAGGTGGAATGCCCCTGGGTTCAATCCTCAGTACCACAAAAAAAAAAAAGAATTCTTCATTATCTCATAAGAGTTGTTGATATATGGATCCCTTACTGTGGGGTCCTAATCTCAGTTTCTCTGTCCTTACTGCTACTTTTCATCAGCTCTAAATTTCCATTGATGGTAAACATACACTGTTTTATATATCATCTAATGTATAATTAGATTAATCAAATTTTCATATTACCTTTCTTCCTGATTGAAAACAATTAATAGCACAAATAATTGAACATTAACTTTGTTTGCCTTTTTTCTCATCCATCCTCCCAACAGGACAAGTGTTATAGATTTTTTTCCTCTAGAACTGAGAGGTGTGTAGTGAACTATCTGTAAGTTCTTGTCAGTTCCTTATTATAACCAGTGGCTCATATTTTGAGAAGTTTTCTGAGGTTGGAAGTGCAGTCAGCCAACTTGGATCAGTGTATTTTAGCTTTTTGGGAAAAAGATAATAAATTAGAAAGGAAGACCTTAAAAAGTATTTTTGGAAGCTGGGCATGGTGGCTCATGCCTGTAATCCCAATATTTGGGAGGCTGAGACAGGAAGATTGCAGGTTTAAGGCCAGCCTCAGCAACTTAGCGAGGCTCTCAGCAACTTAATGAGACCCTGTTTCCAAATAAAAAATAAAATAGGGCTGGGAGTGCAGCTCAGAAGTAGAACACCCCTGGATTCAATCCCCAGTACCAAAAAAAAGTATTTTTGGATAGAAAAATTGGTATGAAAAGTAGGAGGAGGAAAGAACGAAGGTGATAAGGAATATTTACATATATATAAATATATATAAGGAAATAACTATCTAATGGTAGGAATTATAAGGATCTAGAGAGTCTAACACTAATTATTGCTTATTTATACAGAATATATATTTTTATAAATTATTTTTTGAACTTACTACCTTATTGAATTGTATTATTTCCAGTCATTTTCAGTCCATTTTTGTGGATTGTTTAAATATGCGATCATTTTGCCTTCTTAAATTAGAAGCCCTCAGATGTGATCTAATCATTTCCCTGTTTAAACCATTAGCTTCTTATTGCCCTTAAAGTTCAAATTTTATAATCTGAATTAATAAGACCTCCTGTGGGGTGGTTCTGTCTTACCTCTTCAGACTTATATCATTCTTCTGTTTGTGCTCTGGGCTCTTAGATTGTCTTTCTACTTCTTGTCTGAGCCATCTTTTCTCTTGATTCAGGGCCTTTCTATGTACTCTTGACTCTGAAGGATTCTTCTCTCCTTTCTTCTTGGAGCTAAACACTATTTGTCCTTTAAGTTTCAGTTTTAAAGACTTTCCTGATCCCCAAACTAGAAGACAATCCCTTTTTTCTAACCCCATATTGGCACTCATTACTTCTACTTCCATGTTATTTACCTCATTTGAGATGCAGGGTATGAGAGGGGACTGAGAAGAGAAGTGAAGGTTCAGAATAGCTGCTGTGATAGTGGGCAAAAGGGTTAATTGGGGAGAAGAAACAAGATTACTCATCATCATCATTGGCCCAGCTATAAATGGGAGCCAGTTATTGGTATAGGGACTAGTCTACATGGTTGGTTGGGTTATGGCATTTCCTTAGGCAGCATTTCACAGCCTAGGAGCTGAACTAATAAAAGAGATAGTTGGATTCATCTACTAGTGACAATTTTGTTCCATCAGGAGACAAATGTGATATCTAGAGACATTTTTGATTGTCACAGCTATGGAGGGTGGAGTTGTTCTACTGGCATGTAGTGGGTAGAAGCCAGGGATGCTGCTAAACATCTTACAATACACAGGACAGACCCACATAACCAAGAATTATCTAGCCCCAAATGTCATTAGTACTAAGGTTGCGAATCTCTGATTTATCAATGACCCTGAGGAAAAGAGAAAATAGATTGTATCATGATGTGGGGATCAGAATACAAGCAACTTCTTCCCCTTGAGAATATAATGTATAGCACAAGATTTCATGCTGTATTGCTGCTGCTCCATACAGTGCCTTGTTCAGTGAGTCTTCAACTTCACTAACCACTAGGGCTTAGTGATTTATTCTCAGAGTATCTATTATCCACAGTTACATGTAAGACCACAGAGAATATAAGAGAATGTGGAAAGATTAATAGATCAGAGCAAATTCAATAGAGAGTTGAATGGGAACATTATAATTACAGTTTAAGTATATTTGTTTACAAGTAGATTGATTACAATTAACACTTTTATGATTCTCTCTTTTTTTTTGTATTTTAGATATAGGCATTATGTATACATTTGGAGATGGCCGACATGGAAAATTAGGGCTTGGACTGGAGAATTTTACCAATCAGTTCTTTCCTACTTTGTGCTCTAATTTTTTAAAATTTACAGTTCATTTGGTAAGGGTACCACATTTCCTTCCTTATATTTTCATATTCCTGTATATATTTTTTTAAGTACTGAGGGTTGAACCCAGTGGCATTCTATGTCCAAGCTACATCCCCAGTCCTATTTTTTATTCTTTTATTTTGAAACAGGGTCTCACTAAGTTGCAGAGAGCCTCACTAAGTAGCTGAGGCTGGCCATGAACCTGGATCCTCTGGTCTCAGCCTCCCAAGTACAGAGATTACAAGTGTGCAACACCATGCCCAGCTTTCATATTCCTATATTTGAGTCCCAGTAGTTCATAGAAAATAATTTTATTTTTATGAAAGACTACCATAGATATATCTAATCAATGTAACTAGTTTCCTAAAAGTCAGATGTACAGTTATGCCACTCTGAAAATCTGTTCCTTTCTTAACCTTCCTCCTTTAACATCTACCTTTTTGTCCAAATCTTGACTCTTCTGCTGTATTCTCATATGTCTATTGAAACTCACAGTACTCTTCAGTAAATAGTTGTAGGATTAAATGTTACTGAGACTCTCAAGTCCTACACAAGAAGAAATAGGAGATGTGTGCAGATATGAATATATTACTTTGAATCTCAATACGATGTATAACTACAGTGTACCAGTGAAAAATAAAACATTTAAAAAATGCAGAGATTTGAAAATGTTTCATTGGCTGAATATTATTCAGATAATAATGTATAGTTTGTGTCACATCATGACCAGACATTTTATCTATTTAATTAATGCTTTTATCATTAAGAGCTATATAGACTTGTGAAGATTCTGTTTATTTGGTAATAATAACATCACTTCTCCAAAGATACAGTGTTTCATATTATGGAATACTTCCATTGATTTGAAAAGTATTTAATAAAAGCCTGCTATGTGTAAGATACTGGAATAAGTATTAGAAATACAAAGTATTCATTGATGAGAAAAATGACCAAGTCCTCATTCATTGGGTTTATATTTTTGTGGGGATGATAATTTTTCAAAATGATAAACAAAAAATTAGATAGATTTTGAATTTGAAAATACTATAAAGGAAAGGTACAGAGTATGATATTCTGTACCATCATGTAAAACACTATAAAGTTGCTAGCATCTATTTATTAAAAATACTATTGTTTTTAGCATTTCATTGGAAATAATTTATTTCTCAAAATCCTTTGAATGTTGATTTTTCTCCAAGTAGTTTTAAGCATTACATTTAGAAATGTTATTGTAAAGGAAAAGGCTTGGAGCCAGGTGTGGTGGCACACTACTATAATCCTAGTCATTCAGGAGACTTAATGTAGCAGGATCGTAAGTTTGCAAGGGCTGGGGGTGTACTCCGTGGTAGAGCTGCCTAGCATATTTGAGGCCCTTGGTTCCATCTCCAGTATGGAAAAAAAAAAGACTCAGATACATAGTTATCTCGAGACAGTCTTATTCTTGGGTCATAGTTTTTAAATATACTCTCATTGGTGCATTATAATTATACATCATATTGATGTTCAAAGTGATACAAACATACATGCACACAGTACTTGGTGTGTTTTCTTTTAATCCGACCTTTATCCCCTGTACATGTTAATGAGATTGGTAGTGATACCATCATGTATGGACATAGCATTATTTGAACAATTTTCTTCATCACGCTTCCTTTTTCCTTCCCGACTTCCCTTCCCCAATCCTCTTCCACTCTTCTACTCATCTCTCTCCTCATTTATCTGAAATCCCTTTTGTTTTCAATTTTTTCTCTACCTTCCACATATGAGAGAAAACATACAATTGGGTTATATTTTTTCCCAGTACAAATTTTCTGAATAATTTTAACTTTTTAGTGATTGTTCAACTTGTAAGGAAACATGTAATGTACCAAGTACTTTTTCTGTATATTAAATTGAAAGTGAAATGGTGGATTAAGCTTATTCTAATTTTTAATCATAGTATTTAAAAACTATATATTTAATTTATATAGATATAATTCATACATATGTGTACACACTCACAAATATATATGGTGGTAGAAACAGACAAAAGAGATTGAGAGAGAATCTGTGAGTCAGTCCATCTAGGAAGTCTGTTATCTATAACAAAATGTTTTGTAGCTGACTTGAAAGTTGTTAAAAAATTGAGTGTCTTTGATGCCAATGTTGATTAATTGTGTGCATTTATGATTGCAGATTGCATGTGGTGGATGTCACACACTAGTTTTTGCCACTCCACGACTCAGTGTAGCAGGAGAAATTGAATTCGATGAAATAAATGATTCTTGCCCACCTGCACCTACTTCTCTGCCCATTGGTGATTTGTCCTCAGGAAATGCTCTGCAGAGAACTTTATCAGCACGTCTGCGGCGAAGAGAGCGGGTGCATTTGTGACCTATTCTATATAATAGTATTATCTAGTACTGCTAAGAAAACATGAAGAAAAAAACTATTTTCTTTGTAAATCAAAGAATGGTCTTCTCAAATTAAATTGCTAATGAGAATTTAAGGTTTAATTAGAATGGAAAGTTCTTAAACATTTTAAGTGAGTTTAGAGTGAAGGTATGAATGACACAAATTATAAAATTGAAATTACCACGGATAACCTTTGCTTATAGACTGTGATACTATACAAAACATTCTTTTATAGTCCTTATCACTTCAGAATGGATATTGCATTTATTTGCTGTATGTGGGTCATAGTTTAACTTGTTACATGCTGTTTTCTATTATTGTAGTAAGAATACCTAAAATGAGATCCATCTATTTAACAGATTTTAAGTGTATAATATAAACTGTTAACATAGATACAATGTGATATAGCAAATCCCCAGGACTTAACCATTTTTCTTAATGTTATGTTTTTTATCTTTTACTTAGACCTCATGAGCAGTAGAAGGTTATATACTATAAATAGTGAAACATGGAAAAAAAGAACTACAGACTTTAGTCTGAGAAAGGGTGTATCTCCATGACACATGCTTTTTAAAAAATGAAAATGTCAAATAATATGTAAAGGAGACATTCCTTTTTAAAAATTACATTCTAAAATGTATTCTTTTTGAAGTAAAAAAATAAAAAAAGGCTAAGTCTGTTTGCTTTTTGTGGTGCTAGGAGTTGAGCTCAGAACCTCACACATACTAGGCAAGCACTCTACCACTGAGCCACATTCCCAGCCCATGTCTGGCTTTTTATTATGAAAAGTATATATGGAAAGGCTGAAAATTATCCCATCAGTGTTTTGTAATTGCTATTTGTTTTTATTTCATGAGCAATATTTTGTTTCTCAGAGAAGGCAGAGAAAACATTCATTTTTCCCCAACACATGAAAAACAGATTTTCAACTGACAATTTAGAGCAACTAAGATACAGAAACCATAAAACAAAATGTTTTTGAGCCCGTAGGGATTATTAAGAAGCGAATGTTGTGTAATGTTGGCAGATTTTGGAGTTTTCTGCTTATATATTTTTAGCAACTGCAAGGACATTTATGCCAATGTTAAATATAACATAATTTGACAGTTTATTTAACCTGCTTATTTTAAAGGAGAACTCCCCAGATTCTATGCAAATGACGCGAACACTACCTCCATTAGAAGGCACTGCTACTGCATCTGCATATTTTTTCCCCAGTTCAGTTCCTTTCCGTTTGTCTATGAGTGACCTCCCAGAGAAAAGAATCTCCGACCTCATGGAATCACCGGATTCAGGTAACATTTGCTACTTTGCCTGTACTTGGGAGAAATATGCCTTTAATTTTATTGTTTTCATGTTTATCTTAAAAAGTTTTCTCAAGTTTGTTAAGTTGTTCTCTCCCCAGTTAGAGTCTGACATCTCCCATTTGAACTCAAGTCTAGGAGTACTCTTACAAATAGAAAGCACTATCAGTAGGCCTGCGAGTGTCATGTAGCCCCAGCAGCATGTCTTTACAGAGGGATGGGTAATATACAAGACATCTTCCTTTAATTACCTTCTGTAAACCCTGAAGCAACTCCAAGAAATTAGAGTTTTATACTTTATTTTATAGATGAAAGAAGCAATGCTTTAAGAGATCAAGTGACTTGCCCAAGGTCACTCAGCTTATAGATGAAGTATACAGAATTTGAATGCAGGTCTTCTGGAACTATATGACATTCTACACTTAGGCAGTTATGCATAGTGGTTAAGAGCATGGGGTATGGAGATAAAGTTGATTTGAGATTGCAAGGCAGCTCTGAAATTTACTAACTACATAACTAACAATCTCTATGCTTTGTTTTTCTTATCATTGAAATGGTTTAATAATACTTACTTCACAGAGTGGTTGTGAAGATTAAGTGGTATCAGGCATGTAAAATACTTAGCATTGAGCTCAGCACTTCTAGAAGACTCTTAATAAATGTACTTATGTTTATTATTAACACCTCTACCACACTGCCTGTTACTATATATTCTATACTTTAAATTGCAATCCCAGCTCTTTATTATTATATACCACTTCTACATAATTTTGTTTATAGACATTGGTGTATCTTAAAAATGTGTATATGGTACTGCAGGGTATGTGCTGTTAACACCCTGGCAGAACAAGAAACCAGGACTAGGAGGTCAGAGGAAACAGTAGATTTGGAATTGAGAAGATAAACTTGAGCATCAGGGATTAAGAATCATGGCAAAAACCAGGTATAGTGGTGCAGGTTTGTAATCCCAGTACTTGGGAGGCTGAGACAGGAGAATTGCAGGTTCAAGGACAGCTTCAACAAGTAGTGAGACTCATCAACCTAGTAAGACCCCGTTTCAAAATAAAAAAATAAAATAGGGCTAGGGATGTAACTTGGAGGTAGAATTCCCTGGGTTTAGTCCCCCCCTCCCCGCTCTCCACATATCATGGCACAGATTTTTTTTTTTTTTTTTTTTGGTGGTACTGGAGATTGAACCCAAAGGCATTCTACCTCTGAGCTATATCCCCGGTCCTACTTTTTATTCTTTATTTTGAAACAGGGTCTCACTCAGTTGTGGAGGTCCTCACTAAGTAGCTAAGGCTGGCTGTGAACCTGTGATCCTCCTGTCTCAGCCTCCCAAGTACTGGGATTATAAGCATATGCCACCACACCCGGCTGGCACAGGTAATTATTAGTATTTTTAAGACCAGAAACCTAGGTAAAAGGTTGAAGTGGGAAAGGACCAGGAACTCAGCCAAGAGTAGACCAGGGGAATGGAATATTAACTCTAAGTAAATCTTAATAATGAGTATCTGACCCACAATTTTTGTATGATTGCTTTTGAAATAAGAATCTATGTCAAATGATGCTCCTTGGTCCTGGACATGGAAAACATAGTAGTAGATTCAGACAAGCAGTTTTATACGAGGAAAAGAGAAGTTTATAGTTTGGGGAAAGTTGTTTACCACTTCAGGATACTCGAATGTGAAGATACACATGATTTTGTAGCTAACACAAAAGGAAAAGCCATCCCATATCTTTTTGTGACTATGTGCTTAAAACCCTCTTAATAGTAGTTTGGAAATTGTATACAACATATAATGTGACTTTTTCTAAATCATTTGCAGACTTTGTCTTTATAAGGGATGAAAATTGATCAGAATAGATCTTACTGAGAAGTTGCCAATTATGCTAAAACATAAAGGATAAGAAAGAGATAGCTATATAAAGAGACTAAATGTATGTATTACAGGCAAAGAAAATAATAGGGGCAAAGATTTGGAGGCAGTTTATAAGAAAAGGGAAGATGATCAGTGGAGCTAGAAAGTGAGGGAAACGGCAGGACAAGATGTTAGAGACAGAGATAGCAAAAAATTACTCATTTTATAGGCCAAAAGAGGCCTATTCAATCTGAATGTTTTTAAGTACAATAGAAAGTGATTAATGGGTTTTAAAGAGTGTATTCCAACCCAATTTACAGTTTAAGATGATCGCTTCTGCCTCTATGTGGATTGTAGGGAGGCCAGACTAGAAGTAAGAATAATGCTTATTGCCTTTTGCAAGAGATGATGGTGTGTGGATTGAGGTGTTTGCAGTGGAGATGATTTGAAATATATTTCAGAGCCAGGTGTGGTGGCAAACACTTGCAATCCCAGTATCTGGAAGGCTGAGTCAGGAGGATGAGAGATTTGTGACCAGCCTCAGCAACTTAGCAAGACCCCTCAGTAACTTAGTGAGACCCTGTTTCAAATATATATATATATATATATATATATATATATATATATATATATATATATATATGTGATGTGTGTGTGTATATATATATATAAAATACATATGTATATAATATACATTATATTATACACACACAAATATATATATGGCGGCAGGTCTAGCTCAGAGGTAGAATGCCCCTGGGTTCAATGTCCACTTCTACCAAAAAAAAAATACATTTCAGACATATAATCAACTACTACACTTGCTAAACTTATTAATAGATTACACATAGGCATGAAATAAATGGAGGAATCAACTGTGATTGCTAAGCACGAGGATGGTTGACATAGAATTTGGAAGCTATCATTGTGGAGATGGCATTTAAAATCCATGGAAGTTGGTAAAATAATCTATTAGATAGTAGAGGCAGAAGAGAAGAGGGCCCAGGATTTAGCCCTAAGGATGTATATGATTTAGAGGGTAAAGGAGGAAGAGCCAACAATGCAACCTTCCTCAGTCTGATCAGTCAGTAAGGAAGAAGATTAGGGGAGAGTATGAATGCAAAGTACTGCTCAAAGATCAAGGAAAAAAATCTCAAAGAAACATCCAATCTATTTGGTATCCTGGAGATTACTGGTGATGTCAACAAAGAGCAGTTGAAGGGCAGAAGCCAGAGTATTAAGAGTTGAGATATGAATGGGAATGGGGAAATGAGGGGATAGGCTGTGTAGATCATTATTTTACCTATTTTTTCATGAGGCAGCCCAGACAAGGGGGTTGGTAGCTAGATGTAACTGTGGGGTCAATGGAGCATGTTTGTATGCTGATGGAAATGAGCTAGTAGTCCAGGAGATCTTGGTAGCCCAGCAGATGAGATACAAAGCTCTTGGAAGACAGGAGAGGCTAGCATACAGAGCAGTTGTGGGTAACAGGAAAGACATCCTAAATTTTAACAATAAAGCGAGAGCTTGGCTGCAGATTTATTGATGAGAAGATCATGCACATCAGGTCTGGTGACTTCTGTTTTCTCAGTCAAGTTCATCAGTTTAAATAAGGCCATCACTTTAAATAAGTTACTCTGTATTTTCCAAACCCACATTCTCTGCTCTCCAATCTATCTTGTGCTCCACTTTCCACATTAATCTTCGAGAGCAGTTTGATTCCCATCTGCTCCACTGTCATCAGAGGATTCCTGATATTTATGAAAATAAGTGTAAATTTTTCCGTATAACTCTCTTCTGCTTTTTTGGCTTCATCTCTCAGTAATCTTTTTTCTTAAACCCTCTATTTAGATCAAGAGGCTGGAAACTGTGACCCATGGGCCAAATCTAGCCAGGCACCTGTTTTTGTAAATACAGTTTTATTTTAATGCAGCCACGCCCATTCCTTAATGTTTTTCTATTGCTGCTTTCATTCTATAATGTTGTTGGTAAAGTTAAGACAGAGACTGTGTGACTCACAAAGCCTAAAATGTTTACTGTATGACCTTTTATAGAAAAAAAATGGTCAACCCCTGATTTTGATCAAACTGAGCAGTTCAGATTCTGACTGGATAGAAAGAACATGGGCTAGCCGGGCGTGGTGGCGCACACTTGTAATCCCAGCATTTGGGAGGCTGAGACCGGAGAATCTGGGTTCGCGGCCAGCCTCAGCTACCTAGTGAGGCACTCCGCAACTTAGTGAGACTCAGTTTCAAAATAAAGAATAAAAAATAGGGCTGGGGGTATAGCTCGGAGGTAGAATGCCCCTGAGTTCAATCCCCAGTACTGCAAAAAAAAAAAAAAAAAAAAAAAAAAAAAAAAAAAAAAAAAGAAAAGAAAGAACATAGGCTGTGGAGGCAGACAGACCTGAGATTGACATTGGGCACAGAAGGGTCAGTGAAGCTAACTTTCCTTATTTGAAAAATGAAGATAAAATATTTACCTCTCTTGTCATAGGATTAGCCCAACATATATAAAAACATTTGTTCCTGGCACATAGGAAGCCTTCCACACAACCTGCTTCCCTCTATGTCCTTTTCTTCCCACTTCTTTGCTTTATTAGGAATAGGTTTCATTTTATTCCCCTTCTTCTTCTATCTCATTCCACTTCTCATAATGTTACTCATCCTTCCATGTACTTCCTTAGTGAAATCTTTACCAATTCCCATCATGTGTATGTGATATCTCTTTCCCCTTACCAATTGCTAGTTCATAATATACTTAAAGTCTTTATATATCAAGTCATTGGTTGTACAACTTCCAGTTCATTCATATGGCCATTGGCAGAAGGCTTTATGTCCTTATTGCATAGGGTTTTCTGTAGAGATGCTCACAACATGGCTTCCCCCAGATCAAGTGAGCCAAAAGATAGAGAACAGGTGTGCATAAAACCCAGAAAGAAACTACCAAGAAAGAAGCTACCACAACATCACAGTTATGTCTGCTTTATTTTATTGGCCATACACATACAGACCAACCTGGTGTCATATGTAAGGGGAACTATACAAGGGTAAGAATACCAGGCAGATGTAGGTCATTGGGATCCTTCTTGGTACTAGCCTCCAATGCTCAATACGTGGGCAGTATCTATCCCAAAGTAGTAGTGTTTGCCTGTCTATACAAATGAAGCAGTTGTTACCTAATTGGTGTCAAATTTTTAAACTTTTATAAAGAATTCAAAGTATCACTGTGAATGTCTTCTGTTCAACTCCCCTGACATGAGATTAAAGGACTTTGGTAAAATTATACCCACACATTGCATCACAGAGTTGTTTTCTCTTCAGTTGTTTTCATGTTTCTATTGAAATCTGGATTTCTTTTTTCCCTTATAAAATTGTTCAGAATTGTTTCAAGAGAATGTGACCAAAGAGAGAGAGACTGAAGATTCTTCAGCAACAGATTCAGAAAGCTTTGGAGAAACTACTGATGTCTTAAATATGGTAAAGATTTCCTACCTGTCCATCTAGATATCAAGTTTGATATGATTGTTAGTTCATCATTTGGTTTGTATATATATATACTTTCTACATTCTCATATGTCTAAAAAGCTGCTTCTTTGTTTTTGTTCCATTTTGTTTGTTAATTTTTAATCAATATCATTGAGATATAATTTACATACAACAAAATTTATATTTTCACATTATGAGTATGGCAACTGAGAGTATATTTTATCTCATCTGTTTGGCATTCATTTTATTCATATGTATATGTGTATGCATATATATATTTAGAATATATACATATGTAATCATATATATTCTTTATTCTTTTTAGAACATTTTTTTTTTATTTCAGACACACATGATGAGCCTGGGTTCCAAAGACAAGTCCTTAAAATTTTCGCCAATTCAAAAACAAAAGGTATAATATAGAGAGTTATTTTTACTATGGTGAATAAGCAATTTAAGTATTTTTTTGAAAGGTTTCTGTAAAGAATACAAGAAAGGTAAGGATTCACTGAAGAATTTAAAAAAACAGAGGAGTACAATGTAGATGACTTTCATTTGGCTTATTCTTTGGGTATGTATTTTCCGTGATACAACAAGAATGATAGAATTTCGTTGCTGGAATTTGCTCTTTGTAGTTACTAACTTATGGTAGTTATATTTTTCTAGCTGTCCATGAATAGATTATAATCGCAACTCTTATTTATAGAAAAAGCTGTTTATCACAGTGGCTACTTGACTTTGATTAAATATGACTTTGAGTCAGTTACTATGCTGAATATTAGGTGCTATTAACAACTTTTCTAGCTCTAAAATTTGGGGATTTTAGCGAAAATATTTGGTAATCACTTTTCCAGTTTTTAGATTGGGCTCTAACTTATCAAGGAATGAATTGCATAAAGACATGATTAAAGGAAGCATTTTGAAATGAGTCAGAGATTATTCATGAAGAGAGATACCTTTAATGAATAACAGCAAAAGGAAGGAATAGTCTGTGTTCTCCATAACCCTGGAGAGGTCTTAGGTCTTCCTTAAAACTTAGGCCTTCCCCCAAATTTTAGGACTTCCCTAAAATTCTTTGCTTTTCCCAGTTTTAAGGGACAGTGGGATGAAATGATGAGAAGTTTAGGGATTAGTAAAGCAGAGAAATGTGAATTAAAGTAAAAATGCTATAGAAAATATTTTATTTCTATTTCCAGTGCTTCTACCACATTTTTAAGTTAATCCTTAAAATGGAGGCCACTGAAATGCAAGAGAATATTGCTAAATTACAAAAATTTAGAGTGAGTCCTCATTAGTGTTATTTAGACCAGTGAGAGGCATGGTGAATGGACAGCATGCCTTTGTATATGAGAGTACTGTTCTCCTGACACAATTGTGGAAGCTAAACAAATGTTAACTGCATTAATGACTGACTATACTCCCAAGGAGCCATCTTTCCTTCCTCTTTTAGATTCTGGGCTCTGTCTCTCCTGGGCTACCTGATTGTCCTAGGGAGAAGAAAGGCACGTACATTTAGAAATCAACTCTTAACAGTTTTGCCAATCTCCCTTAGAGCTCTAGAAAGAACTTTGAAGTTTTAGGAGTTTTAAAAGAACAGACCTACAGCAAATAGAAGAGGAAAGCATTTCCTTTTAAGCTGGCATATATTTCATATTTTACATAGTCCTTTTAAATTTAAACTCTCCCAGGTCTACTGTAGTAAGTAAAAAAATTATTGTATTGTATTTCTATATATTAGCTTGTTAGTTTGTAAGTTGTCCTGTTTTAATAATTTCTTTTACAAAAAAAAGAACCTTTTCAAAACTAGGCCTCATCACAATATATGAACTCGATTTAGTGAAGTTTTTCCATTCAGAGACACAAATTCATCAGATATTTGAATCCATTCACTTGTAGAACTTAGGTCAACAATTTGATTTTGCCTTATTTTGTTCAGCAAGGTATTATTTTTATGTTGTTGATGTATTATTCAAATCTCAGTGTTTGATTTCAGAGTTCTTACATAAATTTATTCTTAATTTTTCATATATTAAAGTTATTATAATGAATATAGGAGGCAAGAGGAAAAGGATAAAAATTTTAGAAACCCATATAAAGATTTTATTTAGAAAAGAAAAATAAATTATTTGTTATTTAGTATATAAATAAGATTTTATGTGCAGTTTTCATTTCAGCTTTTTCCTGTTGGAAGTAAGCTATTCACTTTTTCAATTTTTAATTTTTTCACATTTTTATTATTTTCTTTAATTTTGCAAATTTTGTGGACTCAAGACTAATCAGAATTTGAAAATTAACAGTGGTAGCTAAGATGGAGGAAATTAAATTATACATGTAAGATCAGTGTAAATTTTTGAACAGCATCTTGCAAAATCAGTCTCAAAATGAGTCATAATGAAAGGATTGAATCAGATTGAGAAACAGGGCAGATAAATATTTATGGCATTATGATTAATTAAAAACTACGTCAGGTAGTAAAAATTAAGAGTTAAACACAGATACATGTTACTAAGTTAAAATTAGATGCACTGCAGACCTAGAAAGTGGCATAAATTATCTCTGAAGAAACTTTAGCAAGATATCTGGTAAAAGTGGACATTTTTATTCTCCTAATTAAACTTATAATAATGTAAAGTCGTGGCAATAATTTATAGAAGATAAGTTACCTTTGTCAACTAATAGTAGTATGATGATTACTTCAAAAATTTCAGAAACAAGACACACTTGAGAAAATGATGCACCATGCAGCTTGTACTGAACATGATGATAGTAATGAATATGAATATGAAGAGATGTCAAAAGTGAAAGAAGGGAAAGCATATGAACAAGAGATAGCAACAGGGGTCTTCATGATGCAAGCAGCTGAGACTATGGAAGCTTTTTCTGATGAGGAAGTAGGCAATAATTCAGACCAGATGGGGCCTCAGGCCAGCACCAATGAGAAGGGCTTACAAAAAGACACATTTAGACAAGAAAATAAAAATGTTGATCAACTTGATGCTAAGGAACTAGAAAAGGAAAGCGATGGAGAAGAAATAGTTTCTGAGAAGAAAACTGAGCTGATGGAAATGGCAGGTCTGAAAACAGAAGAGAATATACAGTATGTAAACTATGATACATTCTTTGACAACTTACCAGATACAGACATTAATTATGAGAATGAAGAAAATAACGATTTTGCTAAGGAAAGGGAAAGTAGGAAGGAAGATATGATCTCTGACAGTGAGAAAGAATCAATAGAAGAGCCAGACAGTTATGTGGAATGTGAAAGCCAGAGTCAGAAGGGTAAAGCTGACAGATTCGAGCAGCCCAAGTCAGTAACACTTAGTAGTGAAGAGAAAGATGATGATGAAGTGGAAATTGACCACAGCTTGTGGTTCAGCACAAAATATGTCAAACAAGTAAATGAAATTGAACCCAGAGTGTCCAGATTCATGTCAAAATATGATTTTAAGTGTGACCACTTGTCAGAGATACCAGAAGAGCAGGAAGGAACAGAGGCTTCAGATGGAAGTGGAATAGAGGATCAAATGGTAGAGGCATATAAAGAAAATGTGGAGGCGCAAGGAGGAAGAAAGGAGGAGGAAGCAGAAACCCTGTCAGATGGCCTTACAGACAGAGCAGAGGTGAGTGAAGGCGAGGGAGAGGCAGAGGATGGGCTTGAAGGTGGAGGGGACCAAATCTGTGAGGAGAGTCATGGAGTGGAACAGTGGCAAAGGGAGGAGAAAGAGGAGGAAAGGGAGAAAGATAAGGGAATAAAAGAAACTGAGAGCCTGGGTAAGGAAGACAAGGACCTAGAAGAGGAGAAGGAATGGGAGAAAAAGGATGAGGAAGAATGGAAGAAAAAGAGGGACAAAGGCCACCATGAGGACAGAAACCATGAGATGGAGGTAGGAGGAGGGGAGGAGCAAGGAGAAGAAGAAGGGGGGGAGGAACAAGGAGTGGGAGAAGAAGAGGAGGAAGGGGAAGATGGGGAGGAAGAAGGAAAAGAAGAGGAAGGAGAAAGTGAAGAGGAAGAAAGAGAAGAGGAAAGAAATGAAGAAAGGGAGGAAGGAGAGGAAGAAAGAGATGGGGGAATAGAAGAAGGAGAGGGAGAAGAGGAGGAAGGTGAAGAGGATGGAGAAGGGGAAAATGAGAGAGAAGAGGAAAGAGAAAGGGAAAATGGGGAGGGGGAAGAAGAGGAAGGGGAGAATGAGGGAGAGGAGGAAGGTGAAGAGGAAAGAGAAGCAGAAAATGAAGGAGAGGGGGAAGGGGAAGAAGAAGGAGAAGGAGAACATGATGATGGAGAGGGAGAAGAGGAAGAGGAAGGAGAGGGGGAAGAAGAAGATGAAGGAGAAGGGGGAAATGAGGAAGAAGAGGAGGAAGGCAAGGGGAAAGAGGAGGAAAGGGAGAGGAAGGAGAGGGAAGGTGAAGAAAATGAGAGGAATGTGGAGGAGGAGGAGGAAGAACAGGAGGAGGAGAATAAGGAAGAAGAGGAGACATACCAGGAGACAGATGAAAAAGAGAACAAAAGGCAGGGTGACAGAAAAGAGTCAAAAAAAGAGAGCAAAATAAAAGGATGTATGAAATACAACAAACATAGAACGTATCATAAAAAGTCTGTTACTAACCCAGAGGGAAAGGGGAAAGAGCAGAAGTTCAAATTGCCAGTGCAATCAAAACAACTTTTAGATAATGGGCCACTAGGTTCCAAAAAATTCTGGAATAATGTGTTACCACATTATTTGGAATTGAAATAGCAGACTCTTAAGTTTGACCCGATTATGGCCAGTCAAATCATTTGAATGCCTTGCATGTAATCGGCACTCAGTACATTTATTTATTTTATTTAGTTAGTTTTTGCGGTACTGGGGATTGAACTCAGGGGCATTCTACCTCCGAGCTATACCCCCAGCCCTATTTTTTTTATTCTTTATTTTTGAAACAGGGTGTCACTAAGTTGTGGAGGGCCTCACTAGGTAGCTGAGGCTGGCCATGAACCCAGATCCTCTGGTCTCAGCCTCCCAAATGCTTGGATTACAAGCGTGCGCCACCACGCCCGGCTCAGTATATTTATTAAACTGACTCTATAGCTCTATATTTTACATGTGGTAACAAACAACTGGCAGATTGTGTTAAGGACTTAAAGGCAACAGGAGACACCGGTAAATTTTGATTCTTCTTAAACTTATTTATCTTGTTGTATTCCCCCCCCAAATTATAGATTGTTAACAGAAAATAATAAAATATCATAGCAAATTTTAACATTATATATTCCTCATTAAAGTTAGATTTAGGAAATAGAAGTATTTTATATGAGTACTTTGTATATGCAAATCTCTCCTTGAAATAGATTTCTGATTTCTTATAAATGTTTTAGCACATTTTTTCAGTCTTTGATTACAATTTACCTACCACATAGAATATTTTTTAAGAGTGGATGGTATTCTGAAGCTAAAAGGGAGAATTGACATATTAAATAGTTTTTTTTTAAATTTTGTGTCATTTTTATCAAAATCTCCAAAGTGACTATGTTCAGAGCTTAGATCCTAATCATGTGATCTCTTAGTTCATCTTTAGGCAGATGGTAGTATATCTAATGAAATGGAGATTAACTTAAATGCATAATCTGAGAGTATGTAAAACCTTTAATGTTTATCTGCCAGGCCAACTTACTCAGGGACCATCAGTTTTCTCATTTGTATAATGGAGTGGATGAGATTTATGAAAACTATAGTACCTTCTGACTCTCACATTCTTTTCATTCTGATAGGCTTATTTGCTCTATTATTTTTGCTATTTGCGTAAGAGTTTTTTAAGGAAGAAAAAATATACCTTAAAATTAATTTAGTTTTATAATATTGTTATTTACTCTTTAGAAAGTTTTGATAGCTTTAATGTCTCTTGTCTTCTGTAATTCTGTATTTCTAAACTTCTATAATTTCTGAGCTTTGACTGTACTTCTGAACCTTTTTTCCGTTATCTGTTATGTGCCCTCAATGTATTCTTCATTGACTATTCTGTAATTCTCAGTTTGTCTGTTGCATGTCATAATATTTCAAGTACAATAAAGATCAAATGTATACAGTCAGTAATTGTTTGTGAAAATAATACTGTCTAATATTAGATATTGAATTTCAGAGAGGCTATATTGCCAGTCTTCCCTAAAACGTTTCCTTATCTATAAATGCAGCTAGCTTGTGTGATTGTTGTGTATTCATAGCTCCCTTTTCAACTATTTTCCTTTCCCAGTCACTTCCATGTCTTGGACACAGATTTCTTATACTTTTATCAAATAAGATCTTGATGATAAGCTTCCTATGAATTTATATAGTTGAATTCTTTGCACATTTGATACTGTGAGTGAAAAAGAATATTTGGAGAAAGACTAGAATCAAAGTGAAGAGTTTCCTAGGAGCAATTATAAATTGAATCTTAGCTGCCAAGAGTCTCTAGCAGCTTCTCCTGACTAACCAAATGCATTGATTTGGCATTGCAGCCCATACTAAATTCTACCATATTCACTAAGTGTTCATACGGTAAAATTAATACTATGATAAAATGTATGTGCCAGACATGCTTAATAAAATGGATGACAGATACATACGGAGTTTATAAAGGAAGTTCAGAGAGGAACTCCAGGTAGATGAGAAACTCTTAAGCTAAAGTTATTAATGTTAAAGATAGGAGGATTCATTTTCCACTTGAGAGATAGTTAGCCAGCAATACTGAAATCATGTTCTAAAGTATGCCCACCTTAGTAGTTGAACTGGTCTAGATGTCTACTTTGAGACAGTATTTCTTCACGTTTCCCTGGCCAAAAACATTGTGTGCTCCTTTGAAGCAGTAGTTCCTAGAAGTGTAGTGTTCTGGTCAAAAGAGCACTGGCTTAGTCATTTTGAGACCAGAACCCTATTTCTAACTTTGTACTTTCAACCCATATGAACTTGAGCCAGTTTCTTAGCCTTTGCAGGCCTTGGTTTCTTTATCTGGAAAAGTATAGAAGTAGAATGAGCAACCTAAGTAATTGTGTAGGAACACTAGATGTTCATTTCCAACTAGAGCTTTGTCAGAACCAGAATTACTGGTATCTCTTTTCCTCAATGAAAAATGTTGAGTCTAGTCACCAAAATCCATCCTGCCTTCAAGCAAACTAGAAGTTATACCGAAATAAGCAGTGATCCTAATATAAGCATGCCAACTCTCTGTGCCCACTGTTCAGTGAACATTTATCAAATTACATGTAGGAGGCCTAGTGCTCTCAAAAGTTTATTACTAAAGGAAGTTAAGAATGAAATCACTTTGTCCTTCATGAATTAACAAATGATTTTATAGATTAAAATAACTGGTTCCTTCTTTATTGTCCCTATCTGCTGATTGATCAAGCTTTTACTGTAGTTTATCACTGCTCATTACTGAGGGAAATGTGAGTTGTATATGTATAATCCATTGAGTTACCATTTCCTAAAGAGGACTCTAGCAGAAAAAAACTTTAAGGTAAGCTTCACAGGAGTGCCACAGAAGCATCTGCTGCTGCTGACCAGCAGCACTCGAGGTGAGTGCAACTGAAATGTCTTTTAATAATTCACTGTGGAGATAAATTTGCTATTTATGTTTATATAAAAATAGAATGCAACCATGAAGGAAGGTGCTGTAATACCTTTGTTCTTTTCATTGTAAAACTTCAGTACCACTACCTGACTCACAGTTTAATATTTGGTACATATTATTCATTCAACAAATATTTATGTACCAAATACCAAAAAAGAAACAGAAGCTTCCCCAAGTCAGGTAGATCTCAAAAAGTAAGGGCAGCTCACAATCTACCTCTTTTGGCCCTCTTAGCTATCAGGGACTTTAGATATATGTTTCTCCAAAGATTATCAGGTAACACCAAAGCAATACTTCCTTAACTACTTCTTAACAGGGCCCTGTGTTTCCTGGTACTCCTATGTTCTTAAACAGGTTTGGTCACACATAAAAATATGGCCCCCAAACAAGTTTATGACTTTCCTCCATTAAATTTCTTAATTAATATAAGAAAGAGTTTTTGTGTCTTGTGTATACAGGGAGTAAGATATGGCACCCAATCTCAAGGAACTCTAGTTTGAGCAAGAAATTTACTACTACAATAGAATATACTACTACTGGAACTTTAGCTGCTACAGAGAAAGGATAGGAAAGGGCTTCCCAGGAGCAAGTGGGAAAACTTAAACTGAGTCATGTCAAGTAAAGCTTAATCAGGCAAAGGGGGATGGAGGCTTGAAGGCTTGGTAAAAGGGTATAGCTGGGGCAAAGGGAGATGGGGCCTTGAAGGCTTGGTAAAAGGGTATAGTTGGGATAAAGTCAAGCCTTTCTTGTTTCTGGCTGAGTGAACTAGATGGAAAGAGTGCTGCTATTCACCAATTTTGAGAATAGAAGAGTTGGTTTTGAACTTGATGATTTTAAAAGATCTCTAGGAGATGTTCAGTAGGCAGATACACATATGGGTCTGGAATTCAGGAGAGATTGTCTAATATCACAGCGCATATATATATATATATATATATATATATATATATATATATATATTTAACTACATTCGAGTGAGAGAAAGCATTCCTAGTGTGAGAAGAACTGAAGACAGAATTCAGGGTAACATCAGTAGGTACAGGGTAGGTTGAGAAAGGGAAATTAGAGAAGGATGTAGAGGATGCTCACAGGAAGGAGAGGTACCCCCCAAGCCAAGGAAGGGATTTCATGGAAGAATGAGTTGGTAGCAGCTGCAGAGACAGCCTCTGAGAGGTGTCCTGGTGAAAGGCCAGGGGTAGAACCTACACTGGCAACAAAGAATGAGCCTTAGAAAGTCTGCTTTGCAGGGACTAGAATCAGAACTAAAATTTTGAAAAACAAATATCAGATATAGAACACTCTTGGTATACTTATCAAGATAGGGAGGTAGGTGTATATTCCAGAGGCTTGGGTACTCTGGGGAAAATATCCTAAATTTTTACTTTCTATTAATATACATGTTGGTACATAAGAATGTTATTGGTGAGAGCTTATGAAACAAAGAATTTGCAATGCTTTATCAGTGATGGAGGAAAAAAAGCACACTATGAGTGTAGCCCTTATGATTCTCAGATTGTTTGGGCAGAGTTGGGAAAGATCATGGGGTCTAGAGTCCAGTAGACCTGAATTCAAATCCAAGCCCTCCACTGATTAGTCCTGTGGACACCTGGGAAAGGTTTTTAGGGTTTTTTGTTTTTGTTGGTTTACTTTTCTGAGTCTTATTACTTCTTTTAATGAAAGAATGGTCTTTTTATAATTAAGTAACTTAATACATGAGACATATTTTAGGCACTCAGCAAATGATGACCTATATCACTCTAATTATTTTCTCTGATCACACAAGTCACATTCAAAGGTATACTTGGGAATCTCCAAGTCACTGACTGATGTGCATGAGTTTAGTCCTATGATCTTGACTTTTGCTTAAATACAGAATGCCAAACAATTTTTGCTTATGGAAATAGATCTGTTGGAATGAAGTGGATTACAATAATGATAACCCATAAGTATGAGGTGGAATGAAACTCTACTATTATACACTATACACAGGTCAGTAATGCCCCTCAATGTTTGAAGCGCAGTGACAGGCTTACCACACTCATGTGATTAACCTAAAATGTAGGTGTTAATGTTGTCACTCAGCAGATTTACCTCTATGTCCTAACATTGTTGTAAAAAATAGATAAAAATAATGAGCTCAGAAACTATAGTGATAGATACTGCATTTCACTAAGGTACAAAAAAGAAATATGTTCTCTGAAGAAAAAGAGGGGAAAATATTGAAGAATAAATTTGAAAACAAGAGTAAAAATGCCTACCACCAATATTCATTTTTTACAGGTTTGCCTATCAATCAAACTGGAATATAGTCAGTGGTTAAAATACAGAATTAGGAGTGAAAAAAAGGGATTGGCACCTAGAAAGAATGAAAACTTTAGACATTTTAAAATGGTGTCAAGCCAAGAATTTGGAGGTCACCATCAGTGGTCCATGGATGTGATTTGGCATGTGGACCTATTCTGTTTGCTATATAATGATTTTTAAAATTTGGATTTCTTGTCAACATGGAAATATGATGAGATTTCACATTTTTAAAATGTTTATTGGACTCTTGGAAAGCAGAAGAGTGGGAGCATCACGTTCTGGGGCAGTGCTGGCCTGCAGCTGAGCCGAGGCTGTCTCACCTCTAGTTCACTGGGGTCCCATAGCTGCTTCTGATAGGTACACAGCTGCCTTCCCCTCACCTACCTTAGCTGCTGGGTTCCTGGATCAGAAGAATAGGATGTGTAGGCAAGGGCAGAACAAATGAATGGGCACTTTAAATAAACTATCTGTCAATGATAATATCTAGGACATTGTGGCATAAAATGTCCACATTTCTTTTTTGACAATCCCCAATGCACACTATAAATTCTTTCTTACTTTTTATGGAGGGAAATTCTTTCTTACTGTTTATGGAGGGACCTTTAAAAATCACTTATATTTAAATACAATATATACATTATTTGCTCATGTTTTCTCTGTAAGCAGTCTTTTTACTCATACAAACCCTCTGAAGAATGTTTTGTTAATATTATTTTCCTGTTTTACAGATAGCCTGTAAAGTACATTAATTAGGTGACATGCTGAAGCCATGAGTGATAGAACAAGGCTTAGAAAACAGTGCTTAGACTTTTGTATTTAATGTCTGCCATACTCCTCACTACTGTCCTTGCAATTTCTAGTGTAGTTAAAATGTAAACTTACATATTAATGTTTCCTGTCCTAAGGAAAAAAACACTTGAGATTGAAGTTTAAGATACTTTCCTGCCTGATATAAAGTTTTATGCTCTATTTGGAATATATCCTCTACCATAAATGATATCAAATTGTAGTGAAGAACTTTATGATTTATAGTTTTGTGGAGTTTGGGATTTTTTTACTTAAACTATAATGCACAAAGAAAAGTGCTTCTTATATATGTAAACTTGATGTATTTTTCACAAACTGAACACACACATTATAAGGAAAAGCACAGAATCAGCTCCCCAGAAGCTCCTCTTCAATCCACCTCTAGTCATTTACTATACATCTTCCTAGGGTAACCATTGTGCTAACTTCAGATAGCAATATCTAATTCTTAAAACATGCAGTGTAATTTTTTTCAGTGCTAGGGACCAAACCTAGGGCCCCCCTCATACCAGGGAAGTATTCTACTATTAAGCTATATCACCAGCTCTGTAGCTATATTCTTAAACTACAAGGAATATTTTTTTCTTGATATTTCCCATAAAAAACTTTTTAAAATTTCACCCTGGGCCAGACCAAAGCCTGCAGCTTTGCTATGCCGTGTTTGACCGATGAAACAAGACACTTTGTGATGAAACAAGACACTTTGTGAGAAGTCAGGCCCATTCACTTTTTTACTGCAATCCTAACATAAGACACGTACTTGACCATTCCAGACTACCTCTTTATATCTTATATATACTTCTGGTACCAAGAATGTACTTAAACTTTACCCTTTCTTTTGTAAAATGACAGTATTCTGCCAATATCTCCTACTAAATTGTCTCAGTTTCAAGGTAAGTGCTTTCTGTGATTTAAAGTAGTTGTCCAGTTGTGTATAGAATAATTTTAAGTGTGCTTAATAAGTTCAAAGTTTTACAATTTTAGTGAAAAAATATAATTTTCTAATAATTTTCTCAAATTTAGAGAATGATACAGTTCTAACAGTTCTTTATTGTTATAGATTTTTTTTAGTTAATGAGTAAAATTGTAGTTCATTATAAGAGGTATGTTTTGCTTATTTCTAAAATAAAGGTAGCCAGGCATGGTGCTGCACGCCTGTAATCCCAGTACTCGGGAAGCTGAGACCAGGAGGATTGCAGGTTGGAGACCAGCCTCAGCAACTTAGCAAGGCCTTGATTCAAAATAAAATAGGGATTGGGGTGTAGCTCAGAGGTAGGATGCCTCTGGGTTCAACCTCCAGTACCTCCAACTAACCAAATAAATAATAAGTAAGTAAGTAAATAAATACATACATACATGCTCCAAGTTCCTTTTTATAATAGCATGATACTATCCTATGATGGCATTACTTAACAAGCCTGATTGGAGTTGACCCAGGTGCTAGATTAGCCACTCTCCAGGTGAGGATTATGCTGGGAACACAGTTCACTGAAATCTCTTGTGAGAAAGAGCATAGTCTGAAATTCTGTGTCTCAGGAACACTGATCTTTTGAGTTAACCTTTCATTTATATATATTAATGAATATACCTATTCATCAGCCATTTGTCTTTCTTTAGTCCAGTAGTCTTCATTCCCATTCCCTTTCAAAGTTGTCCCTGATAATATTAGCTACCCGTAATGTATATCTGGGTAGGCATAATATACTATATAATTCACTTAGAGGGAAAACTATGCAGAAAAAAAAGTGTTAGAAGTAATTCATAAATGGTAGCTTCCTCATGGCTAACCCTACCTAACCTAAATGCAAAAGGAAGAGAAAAAAACAACAGTGTAAAATAAAGGCTAAAACTAATATTTTCTGCCTGTGCTTAATAATCATTACATGAGTTACTATCAGTCTGTAGAAGTCATAGACAGGGATTTTATAATTTGGATTATTAGCTGGCTAGTAGCCAGATAAAGCAAAATCTTTCTCTGGTTGATTTTCCCCCTTCTTTTAATAATCAGGTACAAAGCATTTAAATTGTGTGTCCTTTTATCTTTTGCCCGGAATATAAATAGTTACACTTACCTAACTCTTGTGAATATCAGTGAATTTTACATCTGTAAGTATTCTAAATCCCTATGTTTTTGAAAATGAACATATACATAGATATAATTATGTTTTACTGCTATAGTAAATAGAAAGCTTTTTAACTTCTCTTGAGTTTAAAAGCACTCTGGAGACAGCCAAGAAAACATTTCATTTTTCCCATTTTAACCTTGCCATAGATATTAATAGAATTTTGATAATCCTAGTCATTGAAATAGAACAACATGCATAAAATCTTTGGTAAGAAAGTAATTTGATATTCAGTATGGATTATACAGTATTTTATTTTTTCAACTTCTGTATGGGATGTAATATTCCACATGTTTTTTAAGATGGTATAAATTATTTATGACAGCACTATCAAATCTCAGTTTTTTAAAGAGAAAATCTTGCTCTTCTCTGATGGTCAATTTTGTCGCAGGATCCGGAGTATTCAGAAACTGAAGAAACAGAACCAGAAGATATAAATAGGACAATTTATGATAACCTAAAAGAAGAGAAGGAAGCTATACAAGATTATGAAAATGTTTCTGCAAATGACTATGGTGAAACAGAAGAGCCAGAAAATATCAATGACAACACAGCTGGAATTATTAAAGAGGTATGATGATAGGTGCTTGAGTCCTGAAATATCCAGATATGGATATGGATATAGATAAAGTTCGGCGCAGCCATATTTGAGGTTATAATCAGTTCTTCTTTGATGCACTGTAGACAAAAGTATGTATAGGAGTAATAAAAGGAAGCATCCCTGAAGAAGCGAAGATCATCCTGTAAGTGGAGCTATGAATGGCAAAAACAACCTCCTCCATTTGGCCATTTAGCCCAAGAGTAACCCTGCTAGGAGACAGTTGGTAGCTTTGTAATAATTTGCTTTGCTAACAGTACTGTGGATTCATTTCAAAGGTACAGATTTCTGAAAACCAAATCCCTATTTCCAGCTCTGTTTCTAACATAGACAAGTCCTGAAGTATACTTCTCCTTTTCTTTAAATGTGTACTTGTGAAATATATATCATGTTGTATGATGTATTTTTCCCTTACAAAATGCCTCTGCTCTGTAGAGATCATTTTCTCCATTGTTGCTTCTTTTTCCAAGACTTTCCTTCTCATTGAGGAAAAAAATATTTTAAAAGTTATTTTTTTCTTTCAAAGGAGGAAGATGATTCTTTTTATAGAGAACATTTATGAGTTCAAGTTAGGGTGGTCCCTAAAAGTTTTTAACATAGAAATAATTAAATACCAATTTGGCATTGTAAAATGTTGAGTCCAGTTATTTACCTGTTGGTATTCCTGAATATTCTTTGAGGAGAATTTTTTTTTTTTTTTTTTTTCGGTACCGGGGATTGAACCCAGGGGCATTCTACCTCTGAGCTATACCCCCAGCCCTATTTTTTTATTCTTTATTTTGAAACAGGGTCTCACTAAGTTGCGGAGTGCCTCACTAGGTAGCTGAGGCTGGCCATGAACCCGGATCCTCCAGTCTCAGCCTCCCAAATGCTGGGATTACAAGCGTGCGCCACCACGCCTGGCTTGAGGAGAATTCTTAAATCATACCGGTTTTCATATCATACAGTTTTAAGCTAAGAGGACATTAACAATCAGTCAACATCTCAAGTCCCTCATTTAACAAGAATCCAATAAAGTGAAGTAATCATCACACATTTATGTCATTAGCTAGAGGCATCCTCTGGAGCCCTGCTCAAAAACCAAGACTCGGTTTTTTAGTACTTCATAAATGTGGTTTGTTTTTTCATATTGTTTGTTTATTGTTTATAGGAAGACAGTGTCAACCTAGAGGAACGGGCCATTAGTGAATACAATGAAAATCCAAAAGGTATGAACACTTTTGACTTCAAAAGCATTTTTTACATTATGATATGAGAACATAATGTGCCAATAAAAGCACATTAAAAAAGTAGATAAAAAAAGGGTGGTTTTTGTGTGTGTGTGTGTGTGTGTGTGTGTGTGTGTGTGTGTGTGTATGGTGTTGGACATTGAGCCCAGGGCCATTTTACCTCTGAGCTACACCCCCAGCCCTATTTCATTTTTTATTTTGAAACAGGGTCTCATTAAGTAAGAACTTACCTGTTCTCATTTATAACCACCACAGCTTTTTCAGATGCAAAATATTCACATTACTCATAGGTGTGACACTCATATGTCAGTGTTCAGGGATTTAGGACAGCTTTTTTACTACCTATTTTTCTTCTATTCAACCAGTATTATTAAGTTGGGCTTTTGCTTCAAATCCTAGTCTATAGCTTAGGTGAGCACTGTGGATCTCTTTACCTAAGTTAGAAGGACTGGCCTAGCCAAAAGCCCTAGCAACCATCTAGTTGTTCCTCCAGGGTACAGAGCTGAATCTTACCATGGGCATTGAAAAGTTATTCTCAAGCCAATCTGCTGGTATAAGGGAATAGGTACCATGAGATAGAGGAGACTATCTCAAGACCTATATTTTCTAGATGCAGACCATCTCTGTTTTTGCTGTATGACTCTACATTATGTTTTCACACACTTATACCACGGTGTGCTATTACTATGTTTGCATTAAAAATAACCAGTCATAGGCTGGGTTATGTAGGTCTGTGGTAGTGCACTTACCTGGCATGCTCAAGGGTCTGGGTTCAATCACTATAATGCTGGCCATCTGATCTAAACTTAAGCAGCAGAAGAAATAGTTTCCTTAATACTTTTGTCCTTCTAGCTTTTGCGGAAAGAGTTAAAAGTTTTTGAATATTTTAAACAAAATGTTACTTATCAACTCTATTTTTAGCATATAGTCTGTAGTGTCAAAAAGAAATTAAATATAAGCTTTAAGTAGTTGGTTTATAAAACTGAAAGAATGTATATGTTTCATAAGTATACTTTTGTGTGTGTGTGGTAGTGGGCATTGAATCCAGAGACATTCTACTGAGCTATGCTCTCCAACCCTATTTTATTTTTGTTTCTTTGAAACAAGGTCTTACTAAGTTGCCAAGACTGGCCACTAACCTGCCATCCTTTTGTCTCAGCCTCCCAAGTATTGGGATTAGAGGTGTGAGCCACCATGCCCAGCTATAAGTATACTTTTAAAAGAATTATTACTCATACAAATAGCATATGAATTAATGTAAATCATCAAAAAATAACATGTCTATTTGAGTTTAAAAAGTCTAATTATAACTAGGTTAATGGAAAAGTGATTTGCATTTTATAGAAGTCTTCTCTAACATTTCCTATTACCTTTGTAACTTTATTTAGGTCATTTTAAGTTTTCAACATTGATCAGGTCATTCTGGGCATTTAACTTTGGCTCATCTTTTCAGGAAATATAGTGTAGACATTGCCCACTACAGTGGTGAGCTCTTTTCATATTACCTCATAACTCAGAGTTGACAGAGTTTCAATAAAATAAACATCAGGTATTTTCTTTTTCTCATTAGTTAGAACAATATTTTTAACTCTATCCAATTGTAGGAAACATGTATGATCGTCCAAAGAGCAGTTCTTCAGAAGTGCTAGGAACTAACGAATCACCAGGCAAAGATATAAAAAAAACCAAAAAGGTAAGTGAAATGAACTTTCCATTTTAGTGTTAAAACCAAAGTATTGAATCATTCCTTTTACTTTTCGTATGGCGATCCATATAATTTAACTCCCTTAATAGGAGATTTATGGCCCCCAAAATATGCAGAGAATTCCAGGTTGATGTTTCACATTTTTATAAACTACCTTTTCTTTGGTAGGGTTTGCTTGATAGATCTTTTTTCCTCCTTTTTTCTTTTACTTGTGTTTTGGATGTGTCCTTTGTAAATAGCCTATAGAATTGGATTTTGTCTTTGATTTTATTTTACTTGTGTATATAAAATCTAAAACTAATCAAGGTTCCTATCTTTTGCTTAAATAATACAATGATCTTAAAATAATTTTCTTTCCTAGCACCCCTTTACGCAGTGTTTCAATTTTTTTTTAACTTCACAAATCAGGTTATTATCTTTTCTGTACCACTTGCTTTACTCACCATTCCTTTTTACATTCTCAGATATTATTTCTGAGGTTGTTATTCTTCTTCCTGAAGAAGTTATTTGGAAGTTCTTGTCGTAGATGTCTGCTTATAGTTCACACTAGAGTTTCCATTCACTTGAAAATACCTTTACCATAGTTCTTGAATGATAGTATGGGAAGTTGGCAGTTATTTTTTCTTAGTATTTACTCCCATTGTTACTGTTAAGAATATTGTGGGGCCCCTGTTTTGTCTCAGGGGTCGGGCTAATAGGTCTCCAGGAATGCTCCTATTCCCAACCGCCCTGCAGGGTCCCAGCAAGTTCCCCGGGGTGAGGGGAAGGCAGACCAGCGGAATGCCAATACCACCACGCGGGAGACAGACTTGTGGTACAGCCTCAGTTTATTGAAGAAGCGTCACATTTTTTATAGACGGGGGCAAGACGTTTCTTGAGCTCAAGGAATGCAAACCAAAACAGGGAGGAGGGAAGGGGGGAAGAGTGCTCATTAATTTCTTTACTGTGCCAAGGACGAGAGCTTCAGAGAGCTGTTGTTATCACCAGATGCTGTTTTCTCGTTAGAGGTTGTGTTTTTTTTTTTAACCTCCGGCCTTATCTTAAGTCCTGCAAGGACTTTTTGCTCTTTTATGAGAGCAAGGGAAATGGAATTTCCCCACAAATATCATTTTATATAATTGCTTATAACTTTGTGTATAACCTGTCATTTCTGTCTGGAGGCTTTTTAGATTCTTTTTTATCTTTGATATGTTCTGGATCACTATGAGATGTATAGGTGTGGGTTTTTTTTATTTAAACTTTTTGAAATTTATTATGACTCCTGAATCTGAGAATTCATATCATTCATCATAGTTTTAAAAATTCTCATTCATTATACATTTGAATACATCCTTTTATCCCTTTTGAAATCTGATATAAAACTTTTCATTCTGTTGTCCATGTCTTTTAATATAAATTTAATATTTTCTATGTCTAAGTTATAGTTTCTCTTTTGCTGAAACTACTCTGCTCTTTAACTTGCCTATTGAGTTTTAAGTTTGATGATTATATTTTTCACTTATTTTTGTGGCACTGGGGATTGATCCCAGGGATATTCTACCACTGAGCTGTACCCCCAGCCAGTTTTAGTTTTTATTTTAAAACAGGGTTTTACTAAATTAGCACATGGCCCTGAACCTGCTATCTTCCTCTCTCAGCTTCTCAAGTACTGGGGTTACAGGTGCATGCCATTGCATCCAGATATTTTTCAGTTTTCAGTGAAGTTCTGTTTTGATTCTTTTTCAAATCAGTCTGGTCTCTTAAAATTTAGTATCTTGTTTTTTGCTTAAATAATTTAAGCATACTTATTTTTTATTCTTTATTTCCTAATTCCAATGTCAGCCATCCTTATAAGTTGAAATCTATGTGTTGCTTTGGCTGACTTGCTAATAGTGACTTGTTTCCATATGTGTTTTGAAATTTGGATTGTGAACTCATGTTCAACCAGGATTTGTGTGTGTGTGTGTGTGTGTGTGTGTGTGTGTGTGTGTGTGTGTAAATCCTATAAGGCCTTGATTAGAGTGAGTCTATACATAGAGAATGCTTTTTACTTTCTCTGTTAACTCTGAAGTGACTAAAGAACCACTTCAACTTGATGTCTGAGTTAAAGATTGCCTGCCTACACTGATAACATGAACCTCAAACTCGCCTCAGCAAAATATTTTTCTTCTTCAATCAAAAGTCAGGCCAGGAGAATAATGCTATTTTGCTATCTCCCAATATTTTTATGTAAATTTACATTAAAGACATAGTCCTTAGAGAATCTTCACATTATAGTAGTGCTCTGAGATCTAGTCTCTCATATTTCATGAGATAAAATCTGTTGAAACCCAAGCAAGATCAGCAAATGCCATTTCAGTACTAATGTTGGAGGCTTCTTGAAGCTCTTTGATTATTTTTTGACCCACAGCAGCTCTTTTAATTTTTTGTGAGATACCTACACATTATATTTATATTTTTAATATTTATTCAGCATTTCTTGGTATTCTGTGGTAGCAGAAATTTTCAAGTGTGTATTCCTCCAACATGACAGGAACTGAAATGCCTCCATTTTTATCCATAGATTCCTTTTCTAGACTCTTGGGTTTTTTTAGGTTATAACTTTTCCTTCTAGTTTCTTCATTTTAAGGCTAAAGGTTAGCTATTATTATTAGCTTTTTTTTTTGTACTAGGGATAGAACCCAGGAGCATTCTACTTACAAGCCACTGCCCTTTTTTATTTTTTTTGTTTTGAACAGGGTCTCGCTAGGTTCCTGCCAGTCTTACTCCTATCTCAGCCTCCCAAGTACTGGAATTACAGACTTGAGCCACCACACCTGGCTCTATTAGCTCCATTTTGATTTCTGAAAGAGGCAAGTCCATATCAAGATTATTTCTTGGTTTTTGGTTTGGACATCTTGTTAGAACTATTGTTTGTTTTATAACTCTTTTTATATTTTATTTTATTTTTTAATCAGTGCACTGTAATCATACATCTTTGTTAGTAACAATCTGAAAAAGGCATACATGGACACATTTCTCATGTAACTCTTCCCCAATTCTGGCCCTTCTCCGTAGCCCTCCCTCCTTCTCAAGTTCAGTTTAGTGATTGACTTTGATATGTTCATGAAAGTACATCATGTGCATTAGGGTGTCCCCCCTCCCTCCATCACCTTCTGTTAAGTCAAATTCTTTGGTCATCTAAGATTTCTCCTTCTTCCTCTGGAGTCCCTCTTATGTCCCTTTTTCTCCCTATCTTCTACGGAGAGCATATGATTTTTTACTTTTTGTGACTGACTAATCTCAACATAATGTTTTCCAGTTCTATCCATTTCCCTGCAAATAACATGATTTTGTTCTTCTTTGTGGCTGAGTAAAATTCCATTTTGTACATATCCCATAGTTTTGGGTCTTCTTAGAGTTAATTTCTGGTTTCACTCCATTGTGGTCTGAAAAGTTGAGGGAATTATGTTATATTTTTTTAATTTGCCAGTGCTCGCTTTGTGGCCCAGAATGTGGTCTATTTTGGAGAAAGTTCCATGGGCAGCTGAGAAAAATGTGAATTCATCTGTAGTTGGGTGAAACAGTCTATATGTATCTAATAGGTCCATTTGGTTTATGGTATTCTTTAGGTCTGAGGCGTCTTTACTGACCTTTTGCTTAGAAGATCGGTCCAGTGATGTCAGAGGAGTATTGAAGTCTCCCAGTATTAGTGTATTGGGATCTATGTGTGTCTTTATATCATACAGAGTTTGTTTTATGAAAGTGGCTGCACCTATGTTTGGGGCATGGATATTGATAATTGTTATTTCCTCTTTCTGGATTGTTCCTTTTACTAGTAAAAAAAATGACCTCCTTTGTCTCTTCTGATAAGCTTAGGCTTGAAGTCTAATTTATCTGATATCATGGTTGCTACTCCTGCTTGTCTTCAAGTTCCATTGGCATGGACTACCTTACTCCAGCCCTTCACCTTTAGTTTTTGGGAATCTTTGCTTGTAAGATCTGTTTCTTGCAGGCAGCATATAGATGGATTCTGGGTTTTAATCCATTTTGCCACCTTGTGCTTTGTTATTGGGGAGTTGAGACCATTTATATTCAGTGTGATTATTGAGAGATGATTTTTAATTCCTAACATTTTGAGTTTTGACTTCTGTTTTCGGTGGTGTTTATTCTTCTTTGCTTAGTTGTTTGCTTCCTGGAAATTATTGTTTCTCTGGTTCTGACATTTACTTGTTAGTTCTTTTTTGTATTTAATCTCCTTAAGTATTTTCTCTAGTGCTGGTTTGGAAGACAAATTCTTTCAGTTTCTATTTGTCATGGAAGATTTTTATTTCCCTGTCAATTTTGAGAGAGAGTTTTGCTGGGTAGAAGAATCTTGGCTGCAAGTTATTTTCTTTCAGAGTTTGGAATATGTTACTCCAGGCCCTCCTGGCTTTCATGACTTGATTTGGGAGGTCTGGAGTGATACTAATTGGTTTGCCTCTAAATGTCACTTGGCCTTTTATTTTATTTTTATTTATTTATTTATTTATTTATTTTTGCGGTACTGGGGATTGAACTCAGGGGCATTCTACCTCTGAGCTATGCCCCCAGTCCTATTTTTTATTCTTTATTTTGAAACTGAGTCTCACTAAGTTGCAGAGTGCCTCACTAGGTAGTTGAGGCTGGCCGCGAACCCGGATCCTCCGGTCTCAGCCTCCCGAATGCTGGGATTACAAGCGTGCGCCACCACGCCCGGCTCGGCCTTTTATTTTTGTTGACTTTAGAATTCTCTCCTTAGCCTCTACATTAGTCAACTTGATTATTATGTGGCATGGTGAACCTCTTCTTTGGTCTTATCTCAAGGGAGTTCTATATGTTTCCTGTACCTGTGTGTCAACTTCTCTTTCTATGTTTGGAAAATTCTCTGATACTACTTCTTTGAAAAGACTATTTATTCCATTAATTTCAACTTCTAATCCCTCTTCTATGCCTATTGTTCTTAGATTAGCTCTTTTAAAATTGGCCCAGATCTCATCGTGTCCATTCATACTGTCGAATTTTTTTTTTCTAAATTATGTACTATGGATTCATTTTTGGAATAGTCATCTTCTAAGAGTAATATTCTATTTTCCATGTGGTCTAATCTACTGTTTATAGTTTGTATCGATGCCTTCACTTCAATTATTGTATCTTTCACTTCCTTCATTTCTTTCAAGGCTTCTCTTTGGTTCCTGTTCGGGGTGTCAGATTCTTTGTTTATTTGTTCCTTTCTTTCTTTCTAGCTCTCTCTGCATTCTTTCTGGAAGTTTTGTATCGTTTCTACTAGTAAATATCTGAATTGTTCTTCTGGTAAGCTCTGCCATTCAGTGTTGTTGAGTTCTATTATTGTGGTGGTGTGGTGGCTCATTGTTTCTTTGCTATTTTTCCTTCCCATGGTTTCCCTGTTCTTAAATTTATATCTTTGCTGCTCTTGGAAGCTTTCTCATCCAATATCTGCAGTGGGGGCTTAGAGGTGTCCGCTGGTATATACAGGAACAGGTTGTGTTCAGTGGTAAAGGTTGGGTGAGAAGTCACAGTAATGAATGCAAGAATAGGGTAAAGTAGAGGGTATGGTCCAGTGGAAGAAGAGGCTGAGTGTGTTGAGGTGATATATGGTAAAGATTTGAGATAGCAGATATGTCGGGGGATTCTGGTAGTCAATGTAGAGTTTTAGGTGTGGTAGTATGAGATGGTCTTGATATGATACAGGGAAAAAAGGAAAAAGAAAAGAGAAAAGAAAAAGTGTTGAGAAGAATATAGATGGGAGAGAGGGAGGGAAGCTTGTGAAAAGGATAAGGAGGAGAGTCAACAAACTGAGCAAAAAATAACAAAGCAATCAATCATCCAAACAAATGTAAATAAATCAAGGCAATACAGAACAAAAACTGAGTAAAAACAACAACAACAAAAAAAAACAGAACACACACACACACACACACACACACACACACACAAAAACACCAAGAACCAAACAACAACAAGACACAAAAACAAAAACCCTGCTAGTTTGTAAGTACAGAGCTAAGTTGGCCTCTGCAGTCCTTTTGGATCTGCATGGATATTTTCAGCTTTTAAATATCTGCTCACTCTATTAGATTTTTGAGCGTGTCTCTTGCATTCTTATTTGCTCTCTCTGTCAGTGCAGGCAGGGAGTTCCGCTGGTGCCTCTCCCGCTGCAAGCTTGTGTCTCTGAGCTCTCCACAGGGCCTATCTGCATCTCTCTCTCTCTCTCTCTGCCTTTGCTGGTGGCAGGAATGCAATCTAAATGCATTTTCCTGGGTACCTGGAAGGTCTCTGTGCCCTGTGTGCACTGGGTCCCTCCCCCACTTCTGCTCCTATCCAGTTGCTAGAAGGGCGAGTGACTGAGTCCGTCCTTTGTATAGGGGCCCCCACACCCTGGGGGTGCAATTTAACTTACTCCCTACTGCTCTGGCTCAGGTGGGAGGGGTGATCTGGGGTGTCCTCGCTGCAGGCTTAAGCTGGTTGTCCCAGGTGTTCTTGATCGCTGTTGATCCTGCGGGGATATGCCACCTGATTAGGGTGTGGAGTTCTGTAGTCGCTTACTCCACTTCTGATCGCTGGGTGCGCAGGAGGTCGTTGGAGGTCTTGGTGTTAGTAGGCCTTCGCCGCTCTGCGGCGTGGTGCCGCTGCTGCGCAGACGGGCTCCTTTACTCTCCCTGTTCTGCTTTCTGGGGTCTCTTTAGCTGGCAAATTGGCTCCTTTGTTCTCCCTGGGTTCTGTTCAGCTGTTTTTGTTGCTTTGTTCACTTTTTTGCTGCTTTTCTTTTCTTTCCTTCTGTCAAGAAGCTGCTTTTGCAGCAGCTTTGATTCAAACTCTTCACTGCAATTGATGGCTGCTCTGAGCTCTGGAGGGAGAGGAGAGCTAGAGTGGCCCCGCCGCGGGCTTAAGCTGGTCGTACCATGCATTCTGGTCACTGTGGAAGGTGCGGGGATATACCCCCTGATTAGGATGTGGAGTTCTGGAGTCACTTACTCCACTTCTAGTCACTGGGTATGCAGGAGGTTGTTAGATATCTCGGTGATAGTAGACCCCATGCCGAGCGGCAGGCTTAATGGCTGCCGCTGCTCCTTGGCATGGTGCTGCTACCTCTTGGACGACCTCCTTTTCTCTCCCTGTTCTGCTTTCTGGGGTCTCTTTAGCTGTAGTTCAATTTTCGTTTCTTTGTTCGCTTTTTTTCTTCCATCAAGAAGCTGCTTTTATGGCAGATTTGATTCAAGCTCATAGCACCTGAGGAGAGGTGTTTCACTGATATGCCATCTTGGGCTCCTCCCCTATTTTATAACTCTTTAAGAATACTATTTTATTTCTGGCTATATCCTCCCTCAAAAGGCCTGAATCAGATGGAACTTTCATTATCATCTTACTTGATCTTTTCTGTGTGTGGCCTTGTTGGCTACTCCCTTCTTGCTATATTTTCCTCCCCTGACTTATGAGCTGCCCTGTTTTTCCAACTTTGTTCTCACCAACATCAGTCCTCAGTGCTGGCTTCTCTCCCTCTACCTGCCTCTCACACTTCATTCTTCCTCAATCTCTTATCTTAGTATTCTCTGCTCTGCCTGTCAGTTCTTCTTGGGTTTCTGTGACTACTTTTGTCTTTTTAGCTCTTATCTGTATTATGCAGCCCTAGCCTCCCCTAAGCAGCAGCTGTGTATTTCTACTGCCTTCTCAGACCCATAGGGTTCACACAGCCATCATTTGGTAGCACTAACATTTTTTGCCAGAAATTCAGATCAATGGGAATAGGGAAATGTGTCCACATTCTTCGGTATATTACAATAGAAATTATCTTTAACCATGATGTAGTGGGGATGGCACACCCCAAAAATGGCCCATACTGGCTACATTTAAGTGGTATGATGACTGATATCCTAGTTTTTATTTTTTTTTCCTCATACAATACAACAAAGTAAAATACCAAATATGTCCTTTGAAGAAAAGATTGTTAATAGTGTTGGAAGTTAGAACCTGAAAGGTCTCGCTTTAGGGTAGAATCATGACTGCATTTTGGTAAAAAGAAAAAAGACCAATGGATGCTAAGAATATACCATTGTATGTGTGGTGCTCTATAAAGATGTGGTGAAATCATGTTCATACTTCTTAAAAATGACACCCTTAGCCGGGCATGGTGGCGCATGCTTGTAATCCCAGCATTCGGGAGGCTGAGACTGGAGGATCCGGGTTCGCGGCCAGCCTCAGCTACCTAGTGAGGCACTCCGCAACTTAGTGAGACTCGGTTTCAAAATAAAGAATAAAAAAAAAATAGGGCTGGGGGTATAGCTCAGAGGTAGAATGCCCCTGAGTTCAATCCCCAGTACCGCAAAAAAAAAAAAAAATGACACCCTTAGCTAGGCACAGTGGTGCATGCCTGTAATTCCAGCTACTCCAGAGGATGAGGCAGGAGGGTCACAAGTTTAAGGCCAGCCAGGACAATTTAAAGAGACTGCCTCAGCAAAAATAATCTTAAAAAGGGCTAAGGATGTAACTCAGTGGTATACTGACCCTGGGTTCAATCACAGTACCAGGGAAAAAAGATACCCCTCAATACTAAATGAAAAATAATTCACTTACTGAAATTAAATCTTTTCATTTATATGTGTTTTTTTTCTAGATTTTCCTCTTTAAGCGGATGTCATTACCAGGTCAGAAAACTATGCAGAGTAATAGTGAGCCACTCCCAGAGATAAAACCAATAGGAGATCAAATAGCTTTCCGAAGCAGTAAGAAAGATGCCAACCAAAACCACATGGGACAAAGCCATCAGGGTACTTCACAATCAAGTATGGAGGGAAGATCAAAATCCTGTATAGTACTATAAATATATGTTTATGTTTTCATGGTCACCGAACACATTCATAATTTATACTTGAAAAATGTTATGACTTCTGATGGAAAATTTCTGATAACAGATAAAAATATAAGTTAATACCTTTGGTTGGTTTGAATAGTACAACTGGTTTTGATATTTATTTATGTTAATATTTTTAACATGCAGTTTTAAAATATGGGTATCTCAAACTTTCCTTGAAGTGTTGTGGCCTTAACTGTTCAGTGTTGCACAAAACAATATATTTTTATATGTGAAATTTGAATTAAGATATTTCATAGTTTTACTAAACAGTTTTACTTCTTTATAATTTCTTAAGACGATGTTTGCTTTCTCATGACACTGTAACAGTTTTTAATATATTTGCAATTTTTAAAAGCAGGCAAAATTGTTATGAATTTATTTTAATAAACTTTCTGGTTGGTTCTTCAATTAAAATGAATGAGTATGAGTAAAATTTGGAGGCACTTGAAGTTACTCATTAATTAAATGGGGAAAAATTACATTTTCAAAATATTGAAGGACACAAAATGCCTTTATCCTTGAGTAAAGAAAATATGAATGCAACCATGTAAGCCATACATCTTTGTGAAGAAACTTGAGTGTTGAAATTTCTTTACTTCCCATTCCTTTCTTTAGGGAGGTGATTGGACATGAAAGCATTACAGGTTATATGGTGTGATCCAGAGTGATGCTATCACAGATTGCTACCATATGATACTCAAACATAGCCAGTCTTGCTTATTTCATCATCTCTAGCATTGACGATGGTCATCAAGTTTGGCTTAAGCACACATTGCACTGCCATAAGTAATAGGAAGGATAAAGTTAAGTCTACTCTGATAGAAACATTTATTTCCTTTCTCACAGATGCTATTTATTTAATGGTTTAAACCACCTTTTTTTTTTTTTTTTTTTGCGGTACTGGGGATTGAACTCAGAGGCATTCTACCTCCGAGCTATACCCCCAAGCCCTATTTTTTTATTCTTTATTTTGAAACCGAGTCTCACTAAGTTGCGGAGTGCCTCACTAGGTAGCTGAGGCTGGCCACAAACCCGGATCCTCCGGTCTCAGCCTCCTGAATGCTGGGATTACAAGCGTGCGCCACCACGCCCGGCTTAAACCACCTTTATTTTTATTATTCTATCTTGTGAATAAAACATTTTAGTCTTTAATCACAGTGATCATCACACCACTTAAACAAAGAAAATGAAACTAATTCATGCACAAGTGTAAGAATGTTAGTTCAGAGTATGTGTGATTTTTTAAAATATTACAGAGTCGTCTTCTGTGTAAATGTTACATTTAGTAGAATTCTAGTTTTATTAAAGGTCAATGTAATTTTAAAACTTGGACTATTGCAAATATAGTACTAGTACAATATTGCAAAAATATTTTACCAAAACATAAACTAGGACCCAAGTGGAAGTAAAATTCACAAATGATACTATGACCTGCCATTTGTGGTAGGCAGAATCCTGATAGCCCTCAAGGTTCTCACCTGCTGGTACCACATCCTCTGAATAATAACTGCTCTCTGAACATGAGTGGGAGTAGAGAATCAGGTAGGATGTTACTCCTGTACACAGGTTATGTTATATGGAAAAGGTAAAAGATTTTTGTGGATGGAATTAGAATTCCTAGTCAGTTGACAATATTCTTATATTTTTATTGGTACATTATAGTCTCACATCATAATGTAGTTCTTAGTGATGATGACATCCATGCACACAGCATGAGGTGAGCTTTTCCCTGGATCTCTCCCCACTTACCTCCTCCCCCATAGAGCTTATTGAGATTGGCACTCCTCTTCTCGCATATGTACATAATGTCAGTGGAACTGACACCTCCAATTCATCCTACCTCTCCCTACCCCCCTTCCCCCTAGATGACCTCCCTGCCTCCATTGGAGTGTCTCCTCCATTATCTGAATCCCCTCTGGTATACTGATTACTCCCTAGCTTCAACACATCAAAGTCAATCACTAAACTGACCTTGAGAAGGAGGGAGGAGGAGGGAGTAGGGCAGGAATTGGGGAAGGGTTAAATGAGACCCTCTTTTCCAAATAAAAAATAAAATAGGGCTGAAGTGTAGCTCAGAGGTAGAATGCCCCTGGGTTCAGAACCATACACACACAGGGATGCTCGCGGGCATACGCACTCGAACACACACACACACACACACACACACACACACACACACACACACAATTTCCAAGAACTTTCAAAACAAAAGTGCTGTAGTTTGAGTGCCCCCCCCCTCAAAATTCATGTGTTTGAACCTTAATTCCTCAATACAGCAGAGTTAGGAGGTGGGGATAGGTGGGAAGGATTTTGGTAATGGAGACAGAGCTTTCATTAATGGATTAATGCCTTTCTTACATGAATTAGTTCTCACTGTCATAGGACTTACTCTGAGAGCTGATTGTTATAAAGCATGGCTGTCCCTCATGTATTGACTATTTTCCATTTTCCCACTTCCCCTTCCACTTTTTTACCACCATATTATATGATATAACAAAGCCTTTACCAGTTGTGGTCATGCAATCTTGGACTATCCAGCCTCCAGAACCATAAACCAAAAATAAACCTCGCTTCTTTATAAATTAACAAGTCTTAGGTCTTCCATGATAGCATCAACAAGTGGACTAAGAGATAAAGATGTTAGGCCAAGGATTCAGAAAGCACTATAAACTCCAAGCAGGAAAAGTATACAATCACACCAATTCAAGTCATAATAAAATGACTTAACACCTATAATACAGTATGACTCCATTTTTGAAGTTTGTTAACTTTTAAGTCATCTCTCCCTCTTACCTTTCTTCACATTTGGGTAAGTTAACAAAAAGCCCAGGTGTTCCTACCTTTGGCACCAGCTGGAAGTTCAAACCACTCAAGACTCAGTCTGACTTTGGTAACTTTGACCCCATCCCACCCACCTACTAACAAAAATCTCAAGCTTGTCTTTTCTTTTCCTTCTTTCTTTCTCTCTCTCTCCCGCCCTCCCTCCCCTCCCTTCCCTTCCTCTCCCTCCCTTTCTTTGTTGTATGTGATACCAGGGTTTGAACTCAGGGACTCTCTACCTCTGAGCTACACCCCCAACCTTTTTTTTTTTTTTGAAACAGGATCTGACTAGGTTACTGCAAGTCTTGCAAAATTGTTGAGGCTGGCCTTGAACTCATGATCCTCCTGTCTCAGCCTTCCAAGTATTGAGATTATAGGTGTGTGCTACCATGCCCCGCCCATCTTTCCCTGTTTTCTCAAGCCATTTCCAGGCCAGCCTAGAAACCAGCCTTGCTCTTCCTAATAAGCCCATTATATGTGTAGTAACCCTTTTCATACCTTCTGGTTGTGTATGTGGCACTATCACTTGAGAGCAGAAGTAAATTATATAGTAGTAGGGGATACATCTCATCTCTATGAAGTAACTATACCACCAAGATAAGAATGTTGAAAGCAGCCAAGAAAAGTGGCATATTACCTTGAGTGAAATATCATTAATAATATTCATAACTGACTTCTCAACAGAAATAATGAAAGCCAAAAGATAAGGTAATGATTCCTTAATGTTCTAAAAGAAAACAACTGCCAAATTAGAATTCTATATCCAGAGAAAATTTGTTTCAGACATATAAAGATATGTAATTCTGAACCACAGGGATTTTTTCCCTTCCCCACCAACATCAGAGGATATTTGGCACTATAAGACATTTTTGGTTGTCAAAACTAAGGGGAGGAGTCGGGCATAATGGCACACTCCTGTAATCTCAGTACTTAGAGGCTGATACCAGAGGACTGCAGGTTTGAGGCCAGCCTCAGCAACTTAGCAAGACACTATTTCAAAATAAAAATAAAAATGTTGGGGGAGTAGCTCAAAGGTAGAATGCCCCTGGGTTCAATCCCTAGTACCACAGAAAAACTCACAAGAAGGGGTTAGAGGAATGCTATTGGCATCTGGTGGATGGAGAATGAGTATGTTGCTAAGTACCCTACAATGCACAGGATAGCTCCCAAAACAAAATAATCCTCCATCCCAGTGTTAATAATGTTCAAGTTACAAAAAACCTGGGAGGGAAACACACTAAAAAATGTTATATACCTGTATGAATATAACACTCTGAATGTTATTACAATGTATAATTACATTGCACCAATAAAAAAAACCCTGCCCAATTGAATATAAAACCAAGGTTCACATAAAAGTATGCAAATGTTTGATAGACACTTTATTTATAGTTGTTAATGCCTGGAAAGAATTCAGATATCCTTCAAAAGTGAATGAAAAGCAAGTTAAAGCAGGCCCATATAATGAAATATTTATTAGAATTAAAAAATAAGCCGGGCGTGGTGGCGCACGCTTGTAATCCCAGCATTCGGGAGGCTGAGACCGGAGGATCCGGGTTCGCGGCCAGCCTCAGCTACCTAGTGAGACACTCCGCAACTTAATGAGACTCGGTTTCAAAATAAAGAATAAAAAATAGGGCTGGGGGTATAGCTCGGAGGTAGAATGCCCCTGAGTTCAACTCCCAGTACTGCAAAAAAAATAATAATAATAAATAAATAAAATAAAAAATAAACTGTTGGTATATATAACAATTTGTATGAATCTCAAAAGCATTACGCTGAGTGAAAGAATCCATCTCAGCAGGTTGCCTACTAGGACATTCCTAGGACATTCACAAAAACAAAAAACTATAACAATGGGAAACACAAGTGATTGCCAGGGGCTAAAAGTGGGAGAAGGGTATGACTTCAAAGGAATAATATGAAACAGTATTTTGTAGTGACAGAACTATTCTGTATTCTGATCTGGGAGGTATTGCATGAAATTATAAATGTGTAAAATTCATAGAACTATACGCCCCAAATGGTCAATTTTATTAAAGTTAACTTTGAAAGTATAATAAAAATGTACCATAAAATAACTCAAAAATAAATTATATAAATCTAAAGTGAGGTCTTGACAACACAGCTTGATTTGAAGATAAAATGTGGGTTATCTTACTACAGTGGTTCTCAGCCAAAGGTACATATAAAACCTAAGGTTGTTTTTCAGATATAACTGCTTAGCTTTACCTGGTTCTAACTCACTAGGTCAAGCCTAGTCATTTGGGGCATATATCTATTAAAATAGATTTTCTTTTGGGTGCAGTGGTGTACATCTGTAGTCCCAGTAGTTAGGAGGTTGAGACAGGAAGATCGTAGATTCAAGGCTAACAAACAGTAATTTCATGTGATCCTGTTTCAAAATAATAAATAGAAATGGGGATGTAGCTCAGAGGTAGAACACCCCAGGGTTCAATCCCCAGTATCCCCCTGCCACATACACACACAAAATAGATATTCTATATAATTGTGATACAGTGTGAGTGGAGAATAAATGATGAGAACTTTCAAATTTCCACAAACCTTCAGAATGTTAATTCTCACAAGCAAGCTTCTAGTAACAATTAGCAAAAAATTTTATTATTTTCTCTTAAAGACATTAATGTAGGTTATTTAAATGCTTTAATAAAGACACTCTGAGTCTGAGTTGTTTAACATGTTTAGTATTTACCTCTTGTTCATGTGATATTCCACCAAGATGAGTGGACTTACTCCACACAGTTATTCAGAGACCTTGGCTTCTATGATCTGGTGGCTTTGGCATTCTACAGACCTGAAAGTGGCGCATACATCTTTTGTCCACATTCCACTGGTATTTAATGATACTAATGTAACATATTACAAGGGAAATTGGAAAATATAGGCTAAGTATGAGCCCAGGAGAGCAAATAGATTGCCACAATGGAACATTCTAACTATACATGTGAATGAAGAGCAAACCCATGTGGTCTCACAACTGAGTGGACCAACAAGAAAGGAGAGTGGGTATCCAAGACACCTGGGCTCAACCAGCAGCAGAGATGGAAGAGAGAGAGACAGAGAGACTGACTGGTGGACCAAAGCCTTTACTTGAGTCCATTAGAAACTGAATAGCTAGCCATGGTGGCACATGCCTGTAATCACAATACTTGGGAGGCTGAAACAGGAGGATTGCAGGTTTGAAACCAGCTTCAGCAACTTATCAAGGTCCTCAGCAAGGTAGTGAGACCCCGTTTCAAAATAAAAAAATTAAAAATAGGACTTGGAGTGTAGCTCAGAGTTAGATGACCAGGAACCCCCCCCCACACACACACACACAAAGTTATTGAACCCTGCTCCTAGCATGAGAAAGTACAACTTACATTCAAAATGGATGCTGAGGCAACATAAAATCAGGACAACTCACTACCTCTGTGGTCCTAAGAAGACTAAAAAATATGTAAAAGAGTTTGACTCTCAAATTTCTTTTTGCCAATATAGGTATAGTCTAGCCTTACATGGGTTGATGCAACTTTCTCTTCTCCCAAATCTCCTGCATGTGACTGCCAAGAACCCAGGATCTGTTTTTTCTGTATTTTTCAGTTCTGGGGCCATAGTTATAATTTTCTTTTTGAACTTTGTAGGCTTTGGAGACCTCTAACCCCATTCTTGCTTCTGATAATAACCCCATTTTTGCTTCTGATCATGAAGACCTGCTAACATTACTCCTGTTTTCCTTGTAATGCAGGGATGATTTTGCCCCATGGATTTTCTCATGCTTCTCTAGAGTATTCAGTGAATATCCAAACAGACGTGATTCCTCCCTTCCTACCTACCACAGTAATAGTAGTGTAGCTTGAAAAACTCCCACTCACTTCACATTCTTTATTATGGTATGTAAAGCTATTATCCTTAACCATAACATGTGTACCATGTACTTTATTGCATACAGTGAATTGGATATAGTCAACAGGATGGGCATCACAGAAGTACTTCGGGAAGAAGGAACACATGAAATATATTTTATCCCATTCTTCATTCTCCACCTAAGTGCCAGGGAAATAATTCTTTGGTTTAAGTAGTAGTGATTATGCATGGGAAGGAGTAGGAAGAGGAAGAAACAGAATAATGAAAATGGTTTATGTTCTACTGAGATAGGAATTTATGCCAATTTTCTCAGATGAACCTAAACAAATGGAATAATCAATGCATTCCACCTATTCCCTATGCCTTTAATAGACTACATTTGCATTTATTGAAAAGCAATTTTTTTACCTGTATTACAGGTAGGAAAGGAAAAGGAAAAACAACAACCAACCAACCACTCAACCACTGAGTCGGCTCCTTTAAAAAGCTTTCACAAAAGTTGCATACATCACTTCTACCAAATTCCATTGACTGGAACTTGATTACATTCCTACAAGGGAAGCCAGAAAAATGTATTCCTTTATTCTTAGAAAAAATGGACCTACCTAAAAATCAAAGCTGTCTTTTTCATTTTTAGGAATCAAGCCAAGGCCTTGGCTCATACCCTCTGCCACTGAGCTACACCCCTAGTTCTGTAGGGCTCTATGATTAAGCAAAAGTCTCTGTCTCACTAATCCTTCAGTTTTAAAAACAAATCCACATTGCTCCAGTTTACTATTTCATTTTAATTTTTTTGTGATATTGGGGATTGAACCCAGGGTCATTCTACCTCTGAGCTACATTTTCAGCCCTATTTTAGTTTTTATTTTGAAACAAATCCTCACTAAGTTGCAGAGGTCCTCACTGAATTCCTGAGACTGGCCATACATCTATGATTCTCCTTTCTCAGCCCCCCCAAGTACTAGGATTACAAGTATGTGTCACCATACCTGGCTTGTGTGGGTTTTTTATGTCATCAAAGACCTCTCTTCTTTTTGATGAAAGAAATCAGAAAGACCTAGCCATAACTATGTTACAAAAAGGACATGGTTCTATTATAAACTTCCTCAACCAGTACTGAGTGTTGTAACAAAATACAATCAACCAAATTGTCTGGGAAAGTCTACTGGATATAAACTCTGATTGGAAACAACCTCTTGCACAAACATAAGCATGCATGCACACACAGGTATAGACATTCTAGTGAAAATTATCCCCAGATCCAGAATTAAGTCTGATAAACCGGAATGACATTTTGTTGAATATCTTGGCTTTAATTATCCAATAAGCAAGCAGCCTTTTGTGATCACATAGGATAGATTTTCAGTCTGTGTGTGTGTGTGTGTGTGTGTGTGTGTGTGTGTGTGTGTGTGTGTATGGTACTGGGGATGGAACCCCGGGGCATTCTACCTCCAAGCCACACCCCCAGTCCTATTTTTTATTCTTTATTTTTGAAACAGGGTCTCATTAAGTTGCAGAGAGCCTCACTAAGTAGCTGAGGCTGACCACAAACCTGGATCCTCCCATCTCAGCCTCCCAAGTACTGGGATTACAAGTGTGTGCCACCACGCCCGGCTTGTTGGTTTTTTTGTTTTTTGTTTTTTTTCTCTTTTTAACTAGCAAATTTTACTTTCTCTCTGATTATATATAATTGTAAAAACATCATTTTCTAGGTCAGAAGTCCTGTGTCAATGACATATCTAAATACATAAAAATACATGTGGTGTAAGGGTTGTTACATTACTGAAACTCTTGGTCTCCCTGCCCACAGTGGTAGTGGCCTAGCCTGGTGGAACAGTAACATCTACAACTTCATGGCAAAGGGAACATGTCAGATGTGGCCATCATGGGCTACAAGGACTCACCCTTTGCCTGGGCCACCATCCCTTAAAAAAGCTTCATGAACATTATAACAGCTGAGATTGGGGTCCTGGTTGACCATGGCTGGTCATGTGTTTTCACCAATGGGTTGACACCTGAGGGACAGGAATGTTCTGTTGTCAGGAATCCCTGCTGCAGGATGGAACATTTACAATGGATCTTGATATCAAGAGCACAGGCAGAGCCCTCACCTTCAAAATAACTCCATGACTACCAAGACATTTATCTTGCTGCTAGGCAAAGAAGGTTGGATGTCCACAGTGGTTCGATCAATAAGAAATGTGACGAAATGTCCTTCCACCTATAGCACACCCAAAACTGACCTCAACTCTTCCTTCCCTCCACCACTTCTCACGGTTTTGTGTGTCTTTCCTTTCCTACACCATTTTTACTTGGGAGGAAATTATATCAGATCCCTTATTCCTGCCAGAACCACATGAGCTGGGAGCCAGGGCTGGGTGGGCAGATACCTCCCCCTACACACACCCTTCCTCTGCGTATTTGGAAAACTTGTTTGGTTTTGTTATGTTTCTGAATAAAAAAGATTATAGAAACAAAAATAAAGGTGATAATTCATATCAATGAAGTTTATATTGTATCAGACATTTTCTTAAATGGGAAGCATTTAGCAAGAGAAACTGTAAACTTGGTTTTGCCCATTCTGGACAGCAGAATCTTGCCTAAAACCATTAGGCAGCGGTCTCCATTCCAGTTATCTAGTTGCCATAAAACATAGAGAAAGCATTTCACTCAGTACTTCATGAAGAACACCTAGAAATTTACTAAGAATCATAAATATATACATATTTTATTATAAAGTTAACATATTAACAATGGCCAAACTCTGAAGCAAGCCAGAATCTGGTGTCCATCAACAGATGAATGGATCACAAAACTGTGGTATAAACACACAATAGAATTTTACTCAGCCATAGAGAAGAATAAAATTATGTCATTTGCAGGAAAATGGATAGAGTTTGAGAATATTATTCTAAACAAGATTAGCCAGTCTCAAAAAACCAGTAGTATGTTTTCTCTCATATTGGAAGCTAGACAGAAATTGGGCAACAAACGTAACCTCAGAAAGATAAGCAGAGACTCCAGTAAAATTATGGAGGTGGTAAGGGAAGGGAGGAGGGGAATGGAGACATAAGGAAGGCAACAGTTGAAATAATGCTATGTATGTATGTTACACTACCAATGCCAATCTCAATGACATGTACAGGGAAGAGGAGGGAGTGGTGGAGGGAAATGCTTCATGAATTGTGTACATGTATATTCCTATCACTCTATACCTCAGCATGATGTATAATTACAATGCACCAATTAAAGAAAAAATCCCCAACACCCAATGCAAAAATAAAGTTAAAGCATAATAACATACAGTAATTATAATATTTATAGCCTATAAGAATGTATGCGCCACACATGGCCCTAAGTACTTTCTCTTTAGTAATTCATTTAATCTTCACAAGAATCTTATGAGAAAAGTTTTATTATCCCCATTTTTAGATATAGAAATGAATGAGTCAGAGAGAAGATAATTAACCTGTGTAAGTACACACAGCTTGTGAAAGTATTTGTGATTCTAAGAAACCTGTCCTCTAAGCGGGGCATGGTGGCGCACGTTTGTAATCCCAACATTCGGGAGGCTGAGACCGGAGGATCCAGGTTTGGGGCCAGGGCCAGCCTCAGCTACCTAGTGAGGCACTCCGCAACTTAGTGAGACCCTGTTTTAAATTAAAGAATAAAAAATAGGGCTGGGGGTACAGCTCGGAGGTAGAACGCCCCTGAGTTCAATCCCCAGTACCACAAAAAAAAAAAAAAAGAAAGAAAGAAAGAAAAAAGAGACCTGTCCTCTTAACCTCTTAACCACTACACTTTTTTTTAATAAACAGAAAAGGCTTTTGGCCCAGAGTTTTAGAAGTTTTCACCATGATTGATTGGCCCCAGCGTTTTGGGTGATGCAGCTCATCATGTCAGGAGCACATGGTGGAGCAAAACTGCTCACTTCATGGCTGGGAAGTCAAAGAGAAAGGAAGGGACCAGAGTCACATAATTACCTTCCTTCCTTCCTTCCTTCCTTCCTTCCTTCCTTCCTTCCTTCCTTCCTTCCTTCCTTCCTTCCCTCCCTCCCTCCCTCCCTCCCTCCCTCCCTCTCACCCTCTCGACCTTCATTCCTTTCTTCATTCATTTATTTTTTTTTTTTTTTCTTCATTCATTTATTGATGGTATAGGAGATTGAAGTCAGGAGCATTCTACCTCTGAGCTACACTCTCAGCCCTATTTGCTAAGTTTCTGAGGCTGTCCTTGAACCTCCAATCCTCTTGTCTCTGCCTTCCAAGTACTGAGATTACAGGCATGTGCTACCACACCTTGGTACATAATTCCCTTTAAAGGCATGCCCCAATAACTTGAAGACCTCCCACTAAGCTTTACTTCCTAAAGGCTCCAACATCTCCTACCCACCATGGAGAACAAGTCTTTAACACACAGCCTTTGGGGGACATAGAAGATCCAAACGATAGCAAATAATATAGGTAAAATGAATGTATTTGAAATCAAAATAATAGTAATACTTTGGGAATATAATGGGTAGAAAGGATCACAATGTGGTATTTGAAATAATAGTAATATTTTATTTGCTAAACTGAGTTCTGGTTGATGGTTACACAAGTATGCTCAATTTGTACATTTTCAGCAAACTGTATACTCATGATATGTGTGTTTTACTATGTTTATATTAGATATTATATTTGAAAAAGTTTAAAAAAGAAGATACTATAACAATGTCAAATAATTAATAAATTACCTTTAGTTGTCTCCATTCATATTCTATCATAAATTATTTTTGGAAATGATTTATTAGGTATTTAACCTCTACACTTTCAATTGTGTATAGCACTGTAATTATTTGATTTCCTACATCATTTTCCTTTTTTCTATCTATGAAGAATTGATGTATATCTTTAGCCAAGTGTGACTAAAAGAATTTTTTTCATTTTGGCCCTTGCTTGATTTATTTTGTGTTACTAAAGTCCTTTTTGTTTGTTTGTTTTTGCGGTACTGGGGATGGAACTCAGGGGCATTCTACCTTCGAGGTATACCCCCAGCCCTATTTTTTATTCTTTATTTTGAAACAGGGTCTCACTAAGTTGCAGAGTGCCTCACTAGGTAGCTGAGGCTGGCCACGAACCCGGATCCTCCAGTTTCAGCCTCCCAAATGCTGGGATTACACTAAAGTCCTTTTGATAAGTCCACTTTGGAGTGTCACATTGCCATTTCTCTAGGGGGTCTGTATTAAGTTCTCTAGAGGCCATATGTGTTGGCTTTGTGTGTCAACTTAGCTAACCTGAAACTATTTCACAGAATTTCCTTCCCTGTGTGATCCCTATTTATGATTGGCTGCATGATAATGAGGAAAGTAAAGGTGAAATAGTGGTCTTTATTCTTTGAAGGTTGGTATAAGGTTGTACCATGTACTGCCCAGGTGGGCTAGAGCAATAGGATATGTTGCCAGGAGACCAAAAAAGACATAGGGAGATGGGGTATGAGGTATCGGGTTTATTGAGAAATACTTACTGAGGAGATCCAATGGTGATGGCCTGGAGAGGTGCGTATGTCTGCTGCATGCAGTGCCTCTGGTACCTTGCCAGAAAGTAGTGCCTCTTATCCCTCTCCATGCTTTGTCCAGAGGTGACTGCCTGGACAGGCACTTCCCTCTCCACTGTGCTCTTATCCATACCAGTTATCACAGGGAGAAGGGTTTTATAGGTTAGGTTATAGAAGCAACATCAGCCTAGCTTGTTTTGTCCCATTGTATGACCAGGAGCATCACAAGGAGCCAGCTGTCCTGCTGTGTGCAAGAAAGAAGCTTTCTACAGATTATCTTAATTTGCCTTAGTTCCCAAGATGAATAACAGGAAGCCAAAGTCCTTCTAGTTTATTTGGGTATTCTTGGCCTGGGCCTGCTCTCCTATTCCCTTGACTTGGCCAGATTCCTGGGAACTAAAGGAGTGTTTGAGGAACATGGTGTCTTTCTGTCCTTCTTTTCTTTAAGGATTATACAAAGGTGCCAGACAATGTTGCAGAATGTACATACATATTGCTGGCTAGCTTTGTGGACAGCAGCTGGTCCCACATATTCTTCAGCTCTTTCCTGGCCTTCTTCAGCTTCTGTGAGTTTTGAGCCAGATGTATATGTAGCTCCACGAAGTTTGTCCTTGCTCTCTTCTGATTCCTGTCCCACTTTCCTTGCTGATGGCTGGCGCTGCTTTCTATGGTGATTTTGGACTCATCACCACATGCAAAGACAACAGTTTGCTATTACCCTTCCTCACCAGTTCCCACAATTCATTAAGTCTAATCTTTATTATAATTCTAAATTCCATATCACTTAACAGTGGTTCTGCTTTCCTTTTTTTTTTTTGCAGTACTGGGGATTGAACTCAGGGGCATTCTACCTCTGAGCTATACCCCCAGCCCTATTTTTTTATTCTTTATTTTGAAACTGGGTCTCATTAAGTTGCAGAGTGCCTCACTAGGTAGCTGAGGCTGGCCGCGAACCTGAATCCTCCAGTCTCAGCCTCCCAAATGCTGGGATTACAAGCGTGCGCCACCACTCCTGGCTTGGTTCTGCTTTCCTAATGCACTCTAATTGACAAAGTAATTCATACTATTTTAACAAGTGAACCTCCAAACCAGTGGCTTAACACAACAAAAATTTATTTGAGCTCAGGATATGAGGCCAATGTGGGAGAACAAGGTGGGGGTTGGGGGTTGCTCTGTTCTACACAGTCACTCAGTCACACAGGCTGATTGAGGTACTGACATCTCAGCATTTGGGCTTCACAGTTGCTGAATCAGTGAAAGAGGGGGACTAAAGGACTCTGAAATGCTTTGTCTTGAAAATGACAAATGATACTTCCTTAAGTCCTTTGGCCACAGGACTCTTTTATCTTTAAAGTGAACTTGGAAATGTAGGGAAACACATGGATATCAATGAGGAATAAATGTCTTTGTCACATTCCACACTTCTGTTCACAGAATATCCTTTTGCTTCCATTTGCCCTGTAGTAGATGCTATTGGTGTCTTATCTTGGTCCATCTCACCTGGAAGATGTACACGTCTGGCTACTATGAGTGTTGGTCAATTGCTCATAGCTGTTTCCCCTTCTGGAAAGTTTTCCTCCGCCATGAGATTGCTTCCATGAACAGGTGATGTTTCTATCCTTGGAGGAGGACCTCAGCTGATCACTGAATGACACAGGGTACCAAAGACTATCTCACTTTCTTCAGGGTGGTATTAATTCTAATGCTTCAGAACTATTTCACCTATTAAGTTGAAATTATTCTACACCTAAATCCATATTTTCTCCTGCTCTATGTTTCATTCATGAATTCCTTTATCTACAGAAAATTTTATCAATAAATCACTTGAACAAGAATCTTAAATTCTACTTCTGGAAACCTGGTTCTCTAAAATATTTCCACACACAAAACACCCTCTGCTATTCCCTAAGGGAGACCACCCAAAGGGTATAACCAATGAATCCAGCTCATAATTCTGTACCTCTGACTGGTGCATGGAAATCTTGACAACAGGATCAATTCTGATTCTTGTTGGTCAAGCAGCTTAATGGAAAAAAGATTATCTGGTCTTCTCCAACACACACTTAACATACAGTGGTGAAAATAAACAGTCCCACTTTGAAAGGGGAAGGAGAGAATCACAGAGCTGTCCCTGAAGGAAGTGCCTCCCAAACCATCTGGAGATGAGTGGCGGTGGTCTCTATCATGAAAGTGTAGGACATTCATAATCAGGCCCTGATTTTCTCTCAGGATGGGACTCTATTGTCTTATGATCTTTATAATCTCTAGATCTACCCTCTGGAGGTTCTTCCTTTTCTACTCTGCTCCTTATTACACCTAGAGTAGTTATTGAATGATGTATATACTCTGCTTGACTCTATATAGCTTTCTCTGCTGATCTTAGACTAAGGACCCACAGATAGTTTTTTAAAATAAAGATAGTATATTCTCAATGTTCGTGGATGATTTTAATTCTTTTTTTAATTTTTATTTTATTCATACATTGTAAGCATACATTTTTGTTAGGTACAAATTGATAACGATATATGTGCTCACAATTCTCATTTGACCCCTTCCCCAAATTCCCACCCTGCTCCATCGCCCTCCCTCCCTCTCAAGTTCAGTTTAGTGAGTGACCTTGATATACATTAATGTGCCCCCCTCCAACCCCTTCACTTAAATCAACTTCTTTGCTTATCAAGGCTCTCTCCTTTTTCATCTGGAGACCCTCTTATGCCACATCATCTCCCTAGCATCCACATATTAGGGAGAACATATGCTTCTTTACTCTTTGTGACTGGCTAATCTCACTTAACATAATGTTTTCCAGTTGCCTCCATTTCCCTGCAAATAACATGATTTTGTTCTTCTTTATGGTTGAGTAAAATTCCATTGTGTACATATCCCATAGTTTTGTAATCCATTCATCTGTCGATGGACACCTTGGCTGCTTCCATAGTTTGGCTATTGTAAATTGTGCAACTATAAACATAGATACACATACGTCGGTCTGATAGTTTGGTTTCCATTCTTTTGGGTAGATACCCGGAAGTGGTATTGCTGGATCATATGGTAGGTTCATTCCCATACGTCTGAGGATCCTCCATACTGTTTTCCAAAGTGGTTGCAACTAGTTTGCAATCCCACCAACAGTGTATTAGAGTTCCCACTTCTCCACATCCTCACCAGCAGTTGTTGTTGTTCGTGTTTTTTATGATTGCCATTCTGACTGGAGTTAGGTGAAATCTCAGGGTAGTTTTGATTTGCATCTCTGTGATTGCTAATGATGTGGAACATTTCCTCATACATTTATTGGCCATTTTTATTTCTTCTTTTGCGAAGTGTCTATTTAGATCCTTTGCCCATTTTTTGATTGGGTTATTTGCTTTCTTAGCTGTGATTTTCTTGAGTTCTTTGTATATCCTAGATATTAGACCTCTATCCGAAGAGTAACTGGCAAAAATCTTCTCCCACTCTGTAGGCTCTCTGTTTAGGTTCTTGATAGTTTCCTTTGCTGCACAAAAGCTCTTCAGTTTA
>PVLC010009348.1:0-54400 GCA_004027655.1 Graphiurus murinus
CTGGGGATTGAACTCAGGGGCATTCTACCTCCAAGCTACACCCCCAGCCCTATTTTTTATTCTTTATTTTGAAACCGAGTCTCACTAAGTTGCGGAGTGCCTCACTAGGTAGCTGAGGCTGGCCGCGAACCCGGATCCTCCGGTCTCAGCCTCCCGAATGCTGGGATTACAAGCGTGCGCCACCACGCCCGGCTGCTATTGGTTCTTTATGTTGACAAACATACCATGCCTATAGAAGATGGAAACAACAGAAGAGACTGACTAAGGCAACTGCCTGTACCAGCTGGACAACTTCTCTGCAGATACAAAATTATTCCCAAGTAAAAAATTCAATTATAAAGATGCCAAGCTTTATCAGTCTCAACACATGAAAGCCAATCAAGGACTCACCCCACGCAGCAGCCTTTGCTGCGGACACTACTCCGCCACGCATGCGCCTAGTCTCCAGAGAAAGGCAGGATAGCTCCTGGTCTATTTGTACCTCTCATTCACTCTCTATTTCCTTTCTGTCTAGATCTGCCTGGGATTTGTGATTATGAAATTGCTGCCCTGTTAATATAGCTGGGAATCCTCCTTGTGACCTTTGCCCTAGGCTGGCCAATCGACTGTCCCCAACCAAGGACAAAGAGGCTCTTTTGAGCCTAGAAAAGACAGAGCTCACATCCAAGCCCCGCTAGCTCCAGGAACAGAGAGAGAGAGAGCCAGGAGGGGCACGCACCCTCTGGGCAGCGACGCGGTGTCTAATAAGCTACCTTTCTCAACATTTTCTCTCTTCTATTGGGAAGCAAAGCACCCTAGTGTGGGCAAGGCGGCCGTTTTACAAGCCCTGAGCCCAGCTCTGTAGTTTTATTTCCCGAGGTTAACGATCTAAATAAATCGGCCCTGTCTTGCCTCTGCTGAGCTGCTTGAAAAATGATGTTTTATAGTCAACATAGATCAGATCGGTACTTTCTTCCTTTGAAAGTTATCTTCGGTAGAAATTCTTACTCTACCTAATGAACCAATATTAGTTTAACTACATGTTCTTAATTAAAAGCAGAGTTTTATACAAGCTTTTTCCCTAGAGGGGGAAAAAATAAATAACAGAATATTGTACTTCAAAGTTTCTGAAAACAGATCAGCACTCCCAGAATTTATAAGCCTCTCTTAATGGTTAGGGTGAGATATCTTTTAAGGGTATCCTCCTCTGGGGGATCTCGTTCTCCTTTCAAGAAAGATCTGACCATAGATAATTCTCTATGGCCGGAGGCATTTAGCTCTCATGTGTGCAAAAAGACCTTTCAGCCCAGGTTCTCAATTTTTTTTTTTTCATCCCAAACCATTTTCCTGGTAAGTCAACATGAATTGTGTGCACAGGGAAACAAAAGCCACATGTTCTCGTCACCCCAGCCCAAGATTTAAGGTGTCTTCATTGGAGTTCTTCCAGAAGGAAACCTTGAAGTAAGGATCCAAGTGCAGGTAATTTATTGGGAGGTGGTCCAAGGACGCATGGGTTGGGGGAAGAGAAGACAGGGAAGGGAAGGAAATCAACATAAAGGATGTGTTAGTGGGTAAGTCACCACTACGGGTGCTTGGCTTAGCCACACTGGCCAGCTCTGAGCCCAGGGTAGAATATATTTTGTAACGAACATCGGAAAAGTAGACAGTATACTTGAGATGTTGTTGTATTGGACCCTAGTTTACTTATTTTTAATTGAAATTTTTACCAAGATAATTGTGGCTTCACATGCAGTTGTTAGAAATAATGCAGATTGTCTCTGGGGATACATTACCTGATTTTTCTCAGCACGATCCTCTTCTACCTTAGTTCCTTCTAGAAGCTATAAAGACTTGCTCTTCACATTTGATTTGGTAATCAATAATCCTATTCATTTAATAGTTTCATTCACTGATTTTAGTTTTTCCTGATTTTAAATGTTGTCTTTGTCACATAACAAATGACTGACTCTCTCTCTCTCTCTCTCTCTCTCTCTCTCTCTCTCTCTCTCTCTCTCTCTGTTCTGAACTCTATTCTGTTTTATTAGTTTACTGTTAATGCCTGTGTCAATACCACCGTGTCTCCATAGACACATTTACAAGAAGTCTTGCTTTCGGATAGAGCTTCCGCCCTGGTCTACCTCTCAATCATCTCCCTTTCTCTCAGCCCATTATTCCTCAGTGTAATTTTGAGAATTGGCTTACTAAGCAACACCAAAATCACTGTTTGTATTTTGATTGGGAAAAATGCATTATTTGGGAAAGAAATTTGCATACCAATAATAATCGAGTCCTCTCATGAGACAGAAAACATCCTGAATAGAGGAAAATCGTTCTTTGAAAGCATCTGAGCAGAGCTGGATCTGATGCAGTCCCCCCAGCCTGTGGAGGCTGCCGACAGAATCCGGTGAATCTGAAATTTGCCCTTTTGCCTATTATCTCTGCACAGTCACCAAGACTCCCAGCTGCTGCCACGTGCCCATCCTGGATGTTCAGGGCGTGGCTCTTCCTGCTGTTTGTCACTCCTCCACACAGAAATCCAGGAAGGCTTGAAGCCTTTCCTGCTAATCAACAGCTAAGGAGCTTCAAGCATCAGGAAAAAAAATAGAAGAATGAAAATCAGAGCCCCACAGTATGGAGATCGTGCCCAGAGCAAACCTCTCCTTCTAGATGGATTCACATCTTTTAGCTTGAACGTCTAGCCCAAGAAAGGGCTCTTCTTCCCCCTACACAATCTGAATCTTGGAACAACTGAGAGATACAGAAGGAAGAAGACTGGTCTCCAGAGAAACTTCGAGTCCAAGACAGACACATAGGCAGACCTGACATGAACCCCACAGCACCAAACCTAATAGCAGAGGTCAGAGCCGGGGACTCAGCCTTTAGACCAAAGTACTCCACAGCACCCAGTGACCATTACAGGAGCTGCTCAGCCAGGACAGCGGCTTCTGCTTCCATGGGTGGAGAGCGAGGAGATGGTAAGACGTGTGGACCTGGTGTGGACGGATGAGCTGATCCAATTCCCCTCCCCATTTCTGTTTACACACTTGCTCATCATTCACTTATTATCTTACCAAATATTACTCACTTATTAACTCACTAGTAATAATGAATAATAATTCTGTTTTATACAATGATAATCAATGCTGAGTAATAACAACAATTATTCATTTGTTAACTTATCTAATGTTAAGTACAGATATGCCTTGGTGTTTGCAGGGGACCCGTTCTCTCACGGGAGAAGGGTTGCTTCTGTGAAGAGTCAGGAGGAGTTCCCAGTGGGGAGCACAACCCCGTACCAGCAGGGTCCTTGGCTTACAGAAAAGAATTCCAGCACAAGCCAGCCAGAGACATCGACAGAGATTTATTCAGGAAAGCAAGAAACGCACATCCAAGGGAGAATGCAGGTCATCTCCAGGATGAGAGATCATTTGGGGGTGCAGGACTCCCCTTTGATAGAGACTTTTATGAGGGGTGGGCAGGAGCAGGTATGTGAGGATGACGTCAATCAGTCCGGTCATGATTTAGGCTGCTTTTGTCATTGTAGGGTCCTGACGAGCCCTTCACTATCTTCTCAATGGATATCTCTTTTGTTTAAACTACTCAGGGATGACTAATAGTGCCCAACAAGATTACTTTTCTTTTCTTTTAGGAAAGCAAGAGGACCCCTGCTAAGTTCCCTTGTCTGGCCTCAAACTGTTTGAGATCCTCCTGTCTCAGCCTCCCAGGAGTGTACCACCATGCTTGGCTAAGTGACCTTTTAGTGACCTCTGTCCTCTGACCAACAGATAACTCTCCTGCTTAACAATTCCTAAGTTGGAATCACAGTTCAAGGCAGTTTGTAAGTGACTGAATTTTCAGCCTGGTGTCCGGCCACCTTTCTGGATCCTTTGTGTGATTTCTGTTGTTTGATCAGTAGATACGTCTTTGAAAACAGTCAACAATGCTCATGGTAATTAGCAAAGACTTGTAAATTCCCTCCAAAATTTTGTCTAACAGACTTACAGGCTTGGATGGGGGTGGGGGTTGATAAGACTGGTTGAAGGGTAAGGGTTTGGGGAAATTTACCACAGGCTTCCATATTAAAGTTACATTTCCCTTGTTCTCCCTTTATGTCTCCTTCCTACCTATTTCTGTTATTTCCTCCATTCTGTCTCAGTTCCAGGACACCATCCCGCCTGCAGTACCAAAATCTGTTGATGCTCAAGTCCTTTATATAAAATGGTGTAGTTTTTCATATAACCAACGTGCATCCTCCTGTACATTTTTAATCATCTCTAAATTACTTATAACACCTAGTACAATGTGGATTCTGTGTAAAGAGTTGTTAGGTTGTCTTGTTGAACGAAAGATAAGGAAAAAATGTCTGTACATTGTATCAGTCTGTTTTCTGTTACCATCATGAAATAACTAAGGCTTGGTACTTTATAAACTAAAGAAGTCCATTTAGCTCTCAGTTTCGGAGGTATAAGAACATGGCACAGGCATCAGCCTGGGTCTGGTGAGGACCTTCTAGCCATGTCACAGAATTGTGGATAGCATCGTGGTCAGCGTGCATGGAAGAGGGAGAAATCATACGGCCAGACAGGAAGCCAGAGAGCAGAAGGGACCGGTCTTGCTCCTTTACAGGAATGTTCTGGCAAGAACTAACTCAGGGTCCCACAAAAAACACATCGATCTCTTCCAAGGGCAGCACACCAAAGACATACCACCAGTTTCCACCTCTCAAAGGTCCTACCACACTGAGTACTAAGCCTCCAAAACAAGCACCCCTGAGAAATAAACCACACCTAAACCACAGCACATGTGTTCAGCACACATGTGATTTTTTAAAAGCATTTTTAACCAATGACCAACTGAACCTGAGGATGAAGAATCCCAGCTATGGAGGTCCGATTGTATAGTCTGTCTTCACCCCTCACAAATTCGCCTACTCACTAAGGCGTATCTGCAACCCCTCCAATGATTCTTGTGACACCTCTGAGGTCACTTTGGGGCCAACGGTAGCAAAATTGTTGAAGCATCCAATTTGCTCATGTTTCCAGCTGAGCTTGTTCCCACCTGCCTTTGAGGGTTGGCTCCCATACTATGAAGGAAGATCCTTTTGGCCATCTATTTGGAGCTGTGCTTTTCTCCTATTTGTGCTTTGTCCGTCATTTCCCTGTTTTAAACACCCCCAAGTATAGCACTGCAGCGCCGTCTAAGGTTCAGAAGCACCAGGAGGCCGTGAGGTGCCTTGCAGAGATGGCACACATGGTAGACACCCTCCATTCAGGAGGGACTTACGGTGCCTCTGGCTGTGAGTCTGAGGTTAATGCACCAACAGTGCAAATTAAAGAAGGTGTCTTAAGACAGAAGCGCGCCTAGCACAAGGATATGGCTTGATCAGCGGATGAAAACGTCATGGGTCACAGAACCTAACCCTGTATCATCCCTGGGTTCTGTGTCCTCTTCTTCGGCGTTCACAGTGACTTTCCAGACCATAACAGCTGCAAATAAGGAGAATCCACTGTACTTATTACATATATGGCGTTGTGTAGGTCCTGGGGACAGAATGGGTAAATCAGACACCGCCCTGGTCTACTTTAAGGATGGCAGGCACCCACAGCGTCACCTCAAAATCAACACGCAGTGAGACCTGATGGTGGACTGGAGAAGACCCAGATTTGGACCCAAGTTCTGCTACTAGACCCCTTTATTTCACGGGTCTATCACCAAATTTTTATTGGCCTTTCTGTCTTTCAGCTGTAAAATCAGACGGCCATTTGTCTTCCAGGGGAGAAAAGTGGGCCCTCAGTGGGTGTCCCCCATGAACTGTACCCCCAGAGTTAATGCAGGGGACCTGTGCAACCAATGCGGAGTCTCCACCTCCAATGTGCCATTTTTTTTTCTCATTTTTAATGAACACATTGGAATTTGGGTGTTTTCTCTAATTCTGCAAGTTTGAATGAACCAAGGTGTCTTCCCAATGCCTAAGAAGATATTCTGCCTTCCTGGGTTGTTATAGAAACTTTCTGAGCCTGAAAGGTCCCAGATCATGATGAATCCAGGCCAGAAATAAAGGCCGCCTCACAAGGCCCCTTGTCAGAACATTCCCGATCTCTCGTGACTTTCCTGTCCACCTCTTCTACCTTCCCACGGATGGTCTGAACCTTCCAGGGTCTCCCTCCCCCCAATCTGTACCAAAAGGACAAGCCGCCATTGAAATTCCATGCCACCAAAATAGGACAGACTCTTGCGGGGACAGGAAGTTTCCTTTGCACTCTGAGCTTACATATGTGGCACGTGCACCTCTCTTCAGCCCAAGTGCGACTCCAAAGTCAGTTAATTTGTGTTCAATTATTTATTCAGCTGTAATGCCTTCTCCAATTACTAATAGATAATTGTATAAGAGGAAACGAAACCACACATGCACTACTAATGGGCGATCATTTTATGGGCAAATTCCCGGCCTGGAAATGTGAGCTGAGGTGGGGCACAGGTGATGTGGTAGAATGAAAGCCAGGAGACCGGGGTCCCCCACTAATTAGCTCTTTAACTTATTTAATGAGGCATCCTGGGTGTTGAAAAGCTGTTATTGTTTAAGAGTTTAATGTACCATATGATGCGGAGGAAGGAGACTGGGAAGGAAAAAGGCCAAATGCTTGGAGGGACCAAAGTCTTGGTGGGGTTCTACTCCGCACCCCAAGCACTCCTCCACCCTCTGTGGGTCAGGCGTTGGAGGGGAGACTCATTAAGTATCTTCACGTAGTAATCAATCGCTCCCAAAAGTTTACTTCACCACCTAGTAATTCTGTGAGGTTCCCCTTCTGGTCTCAGCACATTCAGAATCAACATGCGACCTTCCCCCCGACCCCCCAAGCTATTCTTCACCTTGGGCAAAAAAATCAGAGTCCAAAAAGACAGAGCAAGAAATGAAAGGATTTTTTTTTTTTTTTTTTTTTTTTTTTGCTAAAACTGAAGGAACTTCCTTTTTATTCTCAGGTTGCATTTCAAAGGGAAGGGAAGGAAGCAGCTGAGTCTCAGTGACCTTGGGGTCCTCCTTCCCCTGGGGTCACCTCCATGCATGCTTGGCTTCCCCACTTGATGCCGTTTCCCGTCCCTGATTTTCCAAGCGAGAGTGCAGGATGGCAAGTAGCTCACCCATCCCATCGGACGAGCACGCACTCTCTAGGTACGCCGTGCCTAGCCTGGGCTCTCCGGCCTCGACTCCTCCTCTGTCTCTGTGATCAGCCGTGGCCCACTCAAGGTGTTTTCCTAAGTCCAGCTCCTCCGGCTACTTCTCCTCCATTCCAGTTACACACCTCTTTTGACCTTGCTTCACGTGCACCAAACACTAGAGATCCTAGGTCAGAGAGCCGGGCACGTGGGAGAGAACTCGGAGATAACTCGATTCATCTCTGCGCCCTTCACAGGTGAGGAAACTGAAGTTCAGAGGCATGTCTGAGCCAGAGTTGGGAGGGAGTAAACCCCAGGGCACTGCGGCAGGCAGCCAACCTGGACCCTCCTTGCTAGGCGAAAACAGTTTTCATTGTCCCAAGATCTGAGTCCACTGGTGGGGCTTGCTGCCTGTGATATGTGGCAGCCTAGGAAAGGATGGCGGATTGTTCAGATCGTAGCTATCGCCCCTGGAGGAAATCCTGAGATTCTTCAGAGAGATGTAGTGTTAACATAACACTCTTCTTGAGCAGGTGACTGTTCTCTGCCTCAGAGTTCTCATCTATGAACTGGGGATACTCCCAGCATTCATAGCAGGATTAAGTGATAAAGATAGAGCACCTGCTGGAGTTGTTGACCTGGAGTAAGGGCCCAGTGGCTGGTGTTTGTCCATACATCCTCGTCATGAACATCATTCACTGTCTGGAGACCTCCACCATTCTTTGATACTTGAGTCCTTCCTTAAAACAGTGACATCATCAGAAGGATTCTCCTACTTATTCATGGCCAGAAATTGACATAAGGGTTAATCGGCAACAAACACTTGCTTTGTTCTTTATGATGGGAAATCACACTTATTAGCTTTCTTTCCTCCTATGGGGAAATCCTAGGCAGCAGATAATTACTTGCTGAATAGACTAACTCAGTGAGTGAGTTGAGAATGGGTATGGTGTAATTGGAAAAGTCTCTACAAGATGTCGTGATCTTCTCTGAGTTTCGATAAACTATTAACAGAGACAGAGATATCAAGTAGAGGAACTAAGTGATCACACTTCCTCCTTTGGATGGCTGCTCATTAGCATTCATTGTTCCCCTTTGTTCTTTTTTTCTTCCCAATTTAAAGGAGTTGGCAGGTGTTGAGGGACTGCAGCCCTTTATCAACAAGAGCAAAAGCTGCTTCCATAACTTGGCTATCGTGAATTGGGCTTCTATAAGCATGGGTGTGTATGTATCACTATAGTATTCCATCTACTTCTTTTGGAAAGATACCCAGGAGTGGAATAGCTGGGTCATATGGTTGATTTTATCCTAGGCTTTCAAGGAACCTTCATACTGATCTCCACAGTGGCTTTACTAGTTTGCAGTGGCACCAACAATGCACGAGAGTTCTGATTCTCCCAATCCTTGCATTTGTTGTTCCCAATTTCTAGCATTTGTTGTTGTTGTTTGTATTCTTGATGATTGCCATTCTAACCAGAGTTAGATGGAATCTCAGTGTAGTTTTGATTTGCGTTTTCCTGATTGCCAATGCCATTGAACATTTTTTCATATTTTTATTGGCCATTTGTATTTCTTCTTTTGAAATGGGTCTATTCAGTTCAATTGCCCATTTTTTGACTGGGTTATCTGGGTTCTTTAGTGTTAAGTTTAAGTTCTTTGTGTATTCTAGATATTAGTCCTCTCTCAGAAGAGTAGCTGGCAAAGATTTCCCCCTTCTGTAAGGTTTCTGTCCAGATTCTTAATTATTTCCTTTGCTGTGCAGAACCTTTTTAATTGAATGATATCCCATTTATTGATTCTTGGTTTTACTTCCTGAGCTTTTAGGATCTGAGAAAGTTTCTACCAGTGCTCATATGTTGGAGAGTTGGTCCTATGTTTTCTTCTGGTAATTACAAAGTTTCTGATTTCCAGGTCTTTGATCCATCTTGAATTGACTCTTGTGCAGGGTGAGAGATAGGGGTCTCGTTTCATTCTGCTACATGGAATATTTATATGGTTGTTCAGTTTTCCCAGCATCATGTGTTGAAAAGGCTGTCTTTTCTCCAGAGTACGTTTTTGGCTCTTTTGTCAAAAATCAACTGCCTATGAGAGTGTCTCTTCTATTCTATTCTGTTGGTCTATGGGTCTGTTTTTGTGCCAATACCATGCTGTTTTTGTAACCTAGATGTTCATGAGCAGATGAATGGATAAAGAAAATGTGATATGTATACATGATGGAATTTTACTTGGCCATAAAGAACAAAATGATGTCATTTGCTGGAAAATGTAATGGAACTAGTGAATATTAGGCTAAGTGAGATCAGCCAGGGTCAGAGAATCAAAGGTCCTATTTGCCTCTCACACATGGAAGATAGAGAAAAGAAAAATAGGAAAGAAAAGAGACTTCAGATAAATGAGGAGAAAAACCAGTAGAACAGTGGAAAGGAATTGGAGCTTCATCAAGAAAGCTTGATAAAGGAAACAATTCAACTAATGCTATGTCCAAACATGAAGGTATCTCAACCAATTTCACTAACGTGTACAGGTGGCATCCAGACGGAATCACACCAACTGCTGTGTGCCTGTATGTTTGCACCACATCAAACCTCACTATAATGCATAATTACAATGCACCAATATAGTATATTTTAAAAAATAAGAGTAAAGGTTGGAAATTGAAGGCTTAAGGATGCCAGACACAATCCAGGGAGCCTACCTAAATGTGAACTCCAAATGAACAACAAGAATATTTTAGCATGTCTCAAATATTACATGAGCATCTGTTATTGTTGATATTTTGTTTTGTTTTATTGCTGAATCTGGCAACCATACAAAGAATGCCCACCTCCCACTACTTGGCATACAAAATGTAGGTAATTTAGGAATTTCTATTTGGCGACATCTGATCAGAGTTTATTTGCATTAAAAGGGATAAAATAAGAACACCGTCTAATAGCCAGGGATCTCCCTGAGAAGAAATGGGTGTAGCCTCAACAAAGCAGTATCTCCATCTCCTGGGACCCTGTCCTTCCCTCTCCCTACCTCCTAGGACATAGACCACTAAGGTTGTTTGGAGAGTGGACTAACTACAAGAATCATGGGAAAGATCTGGGGTTATAGAGAGTGAAGAGTCTTTGTGAAAACTTGTTTTAAAGTGATAATTTTAGACCAGCTCATTATCTGATTCTCAGGAGAGAACTCTATGCTTTAATAAACTCTTCCAAAGACTCTATTGAGTATTATATTTGCATTAATATCACTACCCCAGAATACCTTAGTATTTGACATATAGAGAGACATTTGCTGGCCCCACAAAACTATGTGCCAAATATTTGACATTTGTTACTTCATCTGGTCCATACATACAACATGCTGTAAAACAGAGATTGAGGTGCAGAGAACTGAGAACTAACTCAAGGTTGCAGAATGCTAGCTTCTTATCAGGTTAAACGTACACTGATGATAGGTCCTAGAAACCCCACTCATGATTATATCCTCTAAAGAAATAAACACTTAGGTTCACATGAGTGTGGCCTCTGTACAGGTGTTTATAGCAAGCTTATTCAAAATTGCCCCCAAGTGGAAACAACACAAATGTCCTGTGGTAAGTAAAAGGTTAAATAAACTGTGGTATGTCCACATGATGGAATACTATTTAGCAATAAAAAAGAACAAACAACTGATACACACAACAACTCAAATGAATCTTAGAGACATTGTTTTGAGTGAAAGAAAGTAGTCCTAAAGTATTAATTACTGTGTGGATTCATTTATATGACATTCTTTTTTTTTTTTTTGCAGTACTGGGGATTGAACTCAGGGGCATTCTACCTCCGAGCTACGCCCCCATCCCCCCAGCCCTATTTTTTATTCTTTATTTTGAAACCGAGTCTCACTAAGTTGCAGAGGGCCTCACTAAGTAGCTGAGGCTGGAATCAAACCCAGATCCTCCGGTCTCAGCCTCCCGAATGCTGGGATTACAAGCGCACACCACCACGCCCGGCTTATATGACATTCTTGAAAACACAAAACTATGGTGACAGGGGTCAGGTACAGGGGCTAGAGTGTGGTAAGAAAGGATAGCAGAGGAGAGTTGGGGGTGAGGGTTTGCTCTTTGTGACTATGGTGACTGCTACGCGAGCTCTATACACACACACACACACACAAACACACACACAATTTTACTATATGATAATTTTTTTAAATAAAATTAACTTAGAACTAGCAAATTTGAGAGTCAGAATCCAAATCTTCATTTCTCATTCTATGAAACAACTCCCTAAAGGCAATTTAGCTGACAAAGTTGTTCAAGATGGCAGGAATACTGATACACATACATCAATACCCTGCCATCTTGACTATGTGTATAAAACTTATATGTGCATATATGCATGTATCTCTCTTGGGAATGTATATATTGAATATTATATACGCATATATAAATACATGCCTCAAATATATTTATACTAAATATCATATATACACATATGCACATACATATATTTTACATATTGCTTTTTCCTCTTCCAAGAGCATAGCATAGTGTCGGGAGAGTCCTAGGGGAACACCTTGGATTTTTGGCCTCTGGTCCTCTCCCTGCTTAATTGCTCAATCCTCAGACAGCTGGGAGCTTGGCTAATCATCCGTACTAATGAAACGTCGCTGCCGACGGAACTGTCATTTTTCTATCCTTCCAATGGAGACTTTCAGGTCACCCACAAAGGTTTTCACCGAACCCTGCCCTGAGCCCCAGGCTCAGAGAGCAACCTGCTGCATGCCTAAATAGGACTGCGTGTCTACCCCACCAAAAAAAAAAAAAAAAAAAAAAACTCCAAATACAAACCAATTTTCTTTCCCATTTCAGTAAATGACATCACTCACTCACCCAGCTGCCCAAGCCCAAAACTCAAAATCACTGGCCAGTCTACTGGCTCCTTCCAGCCATCAGCGAGTCACTCCCGGCCCTGCCTCTCACCAGAAACACCACAGACGCTCTGCAAGAGCCTTTGCCGTACCAGCTTCCCAGCATGCTCTGCGGCAGCCTGCTCCCTGCAGAAGGAACTGGTGTTTTAAATTAAAATAGCAATACCCATTAAATCCTGCCCTGCTTCTTCTCATACTTAGCGAGCAGTCCACGGCCAGACCGTCCACGATTGGACCCTAGCATACTTCTTTGATCTCATTTCTCTACACTGTCCCTTTCGCCCATGCTTCGACCACTTTGGACTTCTTACTGTGTGTCTGATGTGCCAAGTTCTCTCCTGCTGCAGGGCCCCTGGCACTCCGGCTCCCTTGGTCTGGGTGATCTGCCCCTGGAACACGGCCCATTTCTCCCTTTCAGGAAAGTCCCACCTTCAATCCGACTTCTTCTCATAGGACTTATTTAACTTCTCATCCAAAGGGGCCTATGGCGGATTAAAGCTCATCAGTAATTCTTATCTGAGAACCTGGTGTTTTCATTTATAAAAACGAATAGTGTTTTGTTTATGAACTTTGTAAACATGGAGTTCCTCACGGTTTTGTTCTCTTGCGATAGCCTCTGTGCCCCGCACTGTGCCTTACACTTTGAGAGTGCGCAGCGAGTGTTTGACAAACAAAAGGACTGCAGACAAAATGCCTTCAATACATGGGAAGAAAAATAATTGGGAAATCCTTGCAGGAACTCTCAAAGCCTGCAGAAGCTGGCTGACAGCTTCCAAGGGACACATTTAGTGGGGGGAAAAAAAATCCTAAGTTAACAAAAGATTTCAGTGAAAAACTACAGCCCAGGGGCATGAATGTCCTTCCCTCTTGATGTGGAAACTTCAGTCTTGAACACTTAGGAGCCTCTTCCACCAACCAATCAGATGCCGTTTCTGAGGGTAAAGATCAGGGCAGGAATCCAGGAAATGAATTAGTGTGTTTATTTGGGCCACATCCCCCGAGACCAACCTCTTGTCTCTTCAAAGTTACAGCTGTCTCCAAAGCGTGGAGAAACCTTTCCAGTCGGCAATTTCCACGGGTGAACTTAACATATTGTACGATCTTGATTTATGGTGACAATTAGGAACGAATTACCAAAGTCTCTCTCGCCATTAACATCCTTGGGGACAGAATAACTTTTAAATCTTCTGTCTGCTCTCTCCCTGAAGGCTTGGATCTTGGCTAAGGATTTAGAGATTATAAATTGAACAAAGGATGGAAACTGTAAAAGGTAGAGTCCTAAACAGCAAATAATGAGTTTAACCAGCATTTCAACTTCTGGGCAAGATTTACGATGCCTCCCTGCCGACGGCCAGGGAATCTTTTATTCTGCAGTTTATAGCCTTTATCACTTATGGTTTTAGCTCCAGATGTGAGAGTCTGGCCCTCAGATTCCTTATGGAAACCAGCGCACATCATTTCAGAAAAACTCTCCTTCCGAGAACCTTTCTAGAGACTAGAATAGTGTCCAGAAAGCAGGACACTATTTCCAAAGACCAGAACTGATGGCCGAACACATTGCTTGATACTCCGCCCCTCACGTCCGATGACTCATTTCCAAGCTTAGAAGGACTCTGGGTCTAATTGGTTCATGGATTCTAGAGCTGTATTCTTACCACTGGTGGAGCTGAGCGACCTCTGCGATCACCAATCACAGCCAAACAACATGAGCCAATCGCTGTCCACTTATGCTGGAAGTGACAGGATCCAAGAATCAGCCGTACCCAGCTCAGACGACCCCAAAGCATGGTCCAGAGACCACCGCCATCACAGTCACCTGGGGTAATTGAGCAGATGAAAAGCCCCCTACACCAGACCTACAGAATCAGGATCTCTGAGTATAGGAATCTGCATTGGTAACATGGTCTGCAAACTCTTCCGAGGTACACATTTAGCGGGAAAAATATCCAGGACTTTAGGAACCCGTGACCAAGTCTTATTGGGGTGCATGAGATCCAGCCTAGAAGAACAAGGCACTGCTGCAGGTGGAAACCTCAGGTGCCCCGGTAAGCCCCTCCATTTGTCTTTGGTGAACCATCATCAGGGCCCCTGGAGAGAGAGAGAGAGAGGTGAAATTCCTCAGGAAGGCCCACCTCTCTGAAACACCTAGCCGTCTCTGGACTACCTACTAGCACGATAGTATTTCTACACAATCCTGCTGCAGTTTTGAGATGAATTATTTATCTACCATGCACTTGGCACTCTGCTAATTGATAGACTATTTCTATAAACTAAAATAACTTGAGAACTCAAGTAATGAATATATGATATAAGAAATTCAAGAGGCTGAGAAAGGAAAATATTTTTACTCTACTTTTAGGCAATACCTCCTTCTCCCTCTTGCGATCTCTCCAAAGAGAAGCATAGAAGGCTGGGCTCCCCGGGGAATGGATTGGATTCTGGAACCTGTTCCCAAGTAGAAGTCCACATTTCCAATGTGGTCTGGTCATGAGGTTTTTCAGAGCATGGCATTTTATTGAAGAGTGAATGGTTCGTCAAACACAAGGTGTAACGTGCACACATACAAATCGACCTGGGGGAGCTACTGTCCAGTGAGCAGGCACTGGCAGAGAACAGTGGGTTGGCAGGTACAAAGTTGACCATTCAGGTCATCCAAAAATTAACTACCATATTCAGGAGGTATGAAGAAACACCAGCCATCTATCTGTAATAACTCAAACATGTCTGTTTCCAGGTACTTTTTTTGAGGGAGACAGTACTGTGGATTGAACGCAGGGGTATTCTACCTGTGAGCTATACCCCAGTCCTTTATGTATTTATATATTCATTCACGCATTTTAATATTTAAACAGAGTCTCACTAAATTGCTGAGTTTGGCCTCAAACCCGTGATCCTCCTGTTTTAGCCTCTCAAGTACTAGGATTACAAGTGTGTGCCATAAGGCCTGGATCAGGGTACGTGTGTGTGTGTGTGTGTGTGTGTGTGTGTGTGTGTGGTATTGGGAATTGAACCCAGGGGCATTCTATAGCTGAGCTACACTCCCAGCCCTGTTTTGTTTTTTTATTTTGAAACAAGGTCTCACAAGGTTGATGAGGGTCTCACCATTTGCTGAGGTTAGCCTCAAACTGGTGATCCTCCTGTCTCAGCCTCTCAAGTACTGGGATTACAGGCATGCACCACCACCTCTGGGTCAGGGTACATTTTATAACATGAACTGTACAATACAGCACAGTGAGAAGACGGTCGTAATCACAACATCCAGTGGGAGCTTGCTTCCTGCTTGAGAATTTACACCTGCTGGGGATAATCCTTCCCATAATGTTATGAATCGGGTGATTTTTAAATCTCCTGTGAATCAGATAATTTTTAAATCTCCATTTTATAGAAGAGAAAACAAAACCTCTACGTGATTTCCCAAGAGGACGCAGCAGAGATATGAGGGAGATGGAATTTGAAATCCAAATGCCTGCCTTCCAAGACCAGGGCTTCCTCAGCGGGCCAACTGTATATGTTTTCGCCTTTGCAGACTGACGGACTTGGTTACAGGGACTCCACCCTGCCATGCATTAAAAGCAGCCAGTCGTAGACCAGAGGCAAGCCTATTTACGGACTTTAAAGCTTTATTTATTGAATCTCATATAATCTCCACTCATCATAAAATACTATTCTTTGGGTTTTCCTTCCAACCGTGTACGAATATAAAAAACACTTTCTGCATGATGCAAATGGAAACGGGTGGCGGGCTGGATTTGGCCGGCGGCAGGCTGCAGTTTGCAGGACCCTGTCTGGAGGGCGGATTCTCCCGGGTTGGGAACCTGTCTTTCTCTACCCCTGTGTTGACCGGATATCTTGGTCAAGCTGCTCATCCTCCCCATTGTCCACTAAGCTCCGCCGCCTCAGTTGACTGGATGCGTCAGTTTTTTGTAGGCTCATGGGTTTACCTAACGATGACTCGCTGAACCGTGCACCAGGCTGGAGACGGTGCCTTCCGTCCCTGCTGCCACTCAGAGCATGTCCCAGCGCGACGAAGGAGCAAATAAGCAAGCGCTGTACTTGCAGGACAACGGCCCAGGCTGAGGAGGTCGGAGCATACCGCGACATCTCGGGGCATTGTCTGCTGAGAGAGGTTCTCGCGACACCGGCAGTGGGGGAGGTCCTGGAATCCGGCTTCCACGTCTCCTGCCCTGGTGCGGCCTTCTTGGGACAGCTTTGAATTAGCCGCAGCACAGTCCTACATCCTCTAGCACAGATGCATCTGCTTTGTTGTATTCCTTTATTGCTGTGTAACAAGTTTCCCTATACTTAGCAGCTGCAACCCAAGTGATCTCCTACCTCCAGCTTCCCCCGGTCAGGAGGCTGTGCAGGGCTCAGAGGGCTCCTGCTCTCCTGGAGGCAGCCCTGTTCTCCCAGGAGGCCGGCTAGAGCAGGGTCAGCTTCCAAATCCCCTCAGATTGGCAGCAGAATTCATTTTTTTTTCCTTTCTTTTTTTTTTTTTTTTTTTAACTAGGGATTAACCCCAGTGGTGGTCTACCTCTGAGCTACACCCTCAGTCTTATTGTATTTTATTTTACTATTTATTTATTTGTTTATTTATATATTTTGGCACTGGGAATTGACCCCAGTGGCATTCTACTTCTAAGCTATATCCCCAGCCTCATTTTATTTTATTTTACTTTATTTTAATTATTTAATTTAGGTACTACCAGTGATGTTCTACCTCTAAGCTACACCCCCAACCTTGTTTTATTTTTTATTTAGAAACAAGGTCTCCCCAGGTTGCTGAGGGCCTCACTAAATTTGCTGAGGCTGGCCTCCAACCTGCAATCCTCCTCTCTCAGCCTCCCAAGGACTGGGATGACAGGCGTGTGCCACTGCAGGTGACTTTCAGAATTCACCTTCTGGTGGCCGTGGAACTCGTGGCAGAGAGTGAGGTGGAGCCTTCTCAGAGCCACAGAGCATGTGTATAATACAAATACTTATAAACATTGTGTGGAGGGCTCAGTTCCCAGCTGACAGCAGTATTGGGAGGTGTCGGAATCTTTGGGCGTTGGGGACCAGCTGGCGGAAATAGACCACTGGGGATGTGGCCTTGAAAGGGACCCTGGGACCCTGGCCCCTTCCTCTCTCTTTCTCTCTTCACTTGCTGGATGCTGTGAAGTCGTGAAGTGAGCAGCTCTTCCCTGCTTCATGCCTCTGCCATGACATCCTGACACCTCTGAAACTGGAGCCACGGAAACATCTCCTCCTCTTACACTATTTTCCTCAGGCATTTTGTCACAGTAGCAGAAAGCTGACTAACATGTATATCTAATAACATAATACCAGGAAAGACACACCTCCCACCGCCTTGCCACAGGGCATACAACTCCGTCAAGGAATCGCCACCCTCCTGTCACCCTTCCTGTATTTTATTGGCTAGAGCGAGTCACAGGTTCTGCTGCGTGAAAGGGGAGGAGATCATCTAGTCTATAAAGTCAGGGGGCAGAGAGCAAGGGGGTCACCTGAGAATTCCACGGGCCACATAAGACTTCATTAGAAATGGGAGACTCAATGTGCTACCGAGATCGTGGGGCTGCCTTACATTCAAAGAGCTCAGAATACTGCCCGGCATGTAGCAAGAACACTGATCACCTTCCGTGATCATTGGTTATTAAGCAGGTTCCAGCCATGGCTCACCCAGCCCAGAGCATCATTTTGTGCCTCCATCGTGACTTGGGATACTGCTCTGGGCGTCAGTTTCTTTGACACCACCAATGTCTTTGACACCTTGGGCTTCTTCCAGCTGGAACATTAGGTCCAGAGCTATTAAGTGCTGCACCATCTCATTTTCTAGGTGGAAATGTTTCCATCAGAGATGGGGCATGGCGCCCAAACCTTCGGGCTCCCACATTCCAAACGCTAATTTGCTTTCATTCCATGGTTCATCTTACAATCCTCGACAGCCTGACAGTGCTAGGCTTTCTCCTCCTCAGTAGCTTTGCTCCGACAGCGCCCTCGGAACTTTCTCTCGTTTTGCCTCTGTTAATTTGGACTCGCTGTCACTTTTCCCCATTTATTTAAGATCAAGTCCGGTTTTCAAAAGCACTACCCACATCCTTGAAGTGATAAAAAGACAGTGCACCTTACTGACCTTCTCTCTTGCTGTGTAGGAATGCAGAGTTATACATTCCCCTCCCTCCCTTTTTTGCTTGATACTACCCTATCATACATTATTCAGATTAAAAAGAAAATGCTCTGAAACTTTAAATAATCTATACACACACACACACACACACACACACTTGGTTTTTTTACTCTGAGCTCTTAGGAATCCTTCCTGAAAGATTTTCCTCACGCTAAAAGATTCAAGTGATTGTAACTACGTGATTAGTAATAGTAGCAGAGTTCTCACAGTACTATTAGAAAGGATGGTATGCAGGACAACTCACATTGCTGCAGCCCTTACTATATCCCAGGGTCTATTTTAAGGTCTTTGTATATTTAACCTTCACCTTGGAAATAAGGAGAGGGAAGCACAGAGAAATTCAGCAGCTTGTCTAAGGTCACACAGTTCACAGAGGGCAGCTGGGGTAAAAAAGAAACTGCTGAATTCTGGAGTCTACATTTTTAACCACGAGACTATTCTGCTTTTGCACTTACACCATGGGGGGGAGGTGTTTGCAGAAATAGCATCCCATAGCCAGAATAAACTTCGAGTCCAAATGGCAGGGTAAGGTAACAAGAAAATAAGGGGTGAGGGAGCTGAACTCTGATTCCTATGAAATATGAGGAAAGATCAGGAAGGTGCATTTTTGTCCAACATCTCAGGGCTCTAGATATTGCTTTAAAAAAAAATCAGTGCAACCATAATAGAATATGGGCAAAGGTGACACTGAATCGAAATCAAATCAGGTGCAGTAGGAGGCAAAGACACAAAGGAGGAGCATTGGGTGTGGACCCAAGCAGACCCGAGTTCAAATCCTGATCTGAGATTCAGTAGCCACCTGAATGCTGAGGGCCAGGGAGGCCAGCCCTAATCTTGTTTAATGAAATCAATGTCCATTCCTAAACTCAAGGAAGGAATCATGAAGGTTGCCATCTATTCACTAAAACGTGGTGGGGTTGGTTCCTGCATATTCTAAAAAGTGTTAACTTATTCCAGTTCTGGTGCTGTATATTTTTCAAAACAATAAAATCAAGATGGTTGTTTATTATAACACACTATATATTACAGTCATCGTAGTTGATCATTAAATATTATGAGTATTCAATCTTAAATGCCTTACTGTATTTTCTTTTTTCTTTCTTTCTTTTCCTTCCTTTCTTCCTTCCTTCCTTCCTTCCTTCCTTCCTTCCTTTCTTCCTCCCTTCTTTCTTTCCTTCTTTACTTTCTTCCTTCCTTTATTCCTTCTTTTCTTTCTTACTTTTTATTTCTTTTTTTGTGGTATTGGGGATTGAACTGAGGGATATTTTATCTCCTAGTTACAATCTGAGCCCTATTTATTATTTATTTATTTATTTTTATTTTGAAACATCACTAAGTTGCTGAGACTGGCCTTGAACCTGAGATCCTCCTATCTCAGCCTCCCAAGTACTAGGATTATAGGTGTGCACCACCACGCCCAGCTTGTATTCTTTTTTGAAAGAAAGCTTTACATCTTTTAATCTGGGATATTTGATGGGAGAATCCAGTCCATTCTTTCAGCAAATAGTTACTTGTATATCTGAGGACCATCATATTCATGAAATGTCTATATGAAGCCAAGCTTTGCACTAAGCCTTGGTCTAGGATGGATTTTCTAGACCAGATCCCATCTTTGAGCCTCAGGTACTTACTCTCTGTTGAGTACTGAGCCACGAATTGAAAACATTCAATCATTTGTTTACTCCCAAGAATGGCAATTTCATTTGCATCAGCCTAATCATAGGAAAACACACTAAATGATCGCACAGATGGGAGTGCAATTATCACCCAAGACAACAGCCATGTGGGGAACAGGAGGTTCTATGCAAAAGGGAATTCTCCAAATGCAGGCTTTGGGATGTGCTCATTTGTTTGGAACAAACATGTGTCCCATCTCAATACCAAAAGGAAGCTAGGAGAATGTGGTATCTGAAGGATGCACAGAAGTTAACTAATTGAAAATTTTAAAAAGAAGGGTAGATTATTAAAGGTAGAAGAAAAATAATATCCAAATACTCTGTAGCAGAAGTATTTATTTATTTTTGTGGCACCAGGGATTAAACACAGGAATGTTTTGTCTTCGAGCTACACCCATAGCCCTTTTTATTTATTAATTTGGAACACAGTCTCTCTAAGTTGCTGAGGGTCTCGCCAAGTTGCTGAGGCTGGCCTCCAAACTGCGATCATTCTGATGTCTCAGCCTCCCAAGTTTGGGGATTACAGGCATGGGACACCTCACCAGGCTCTGTATTAGAAAGATCTTGCAGGACATGGCGTTTGTTCTTAACTAAAAGGAGTGAAGCCTGTTTGCCAAGATCCCTAAAGGTCTCACTCACTACTTACCCTCGATCCTCAGCATGAATAATGGAATGGGCAGGTTTCTCCTCAGAAGCTGAGGTTCCCACTCAGTAGCACAGATACGCATGCCACTCGGCTGCCACCAAAGCCTACGGTCACAAACACTTTAATTGGCCAAGAAAATGTCTTTCTGTCAAAAGTGGGGACACAAAGTTGGGGGGAAAGGCAGTGCAAATTAAATGAACAAAATAATGAGCTTGGAATGGGAAGGTCTCAGAATTCTTATCCTGCCAGACATGGTGGCACATGCCTGTAATCTCAGTACTTTGGTTGGCTGAGACAGGAGGATGGCAGGTTCGAGGTCAGCCTCAGCAACTTAGGAGACTCTCAGCAATCTACTGAGACCCTGATTCAAAATAAAATCTAAAAAGGGCTGTAGCTTGGAGGTAGAATGCCCCTGGGTTCAATCTTCAGTACTACATGCACATACACACACACACACACACACACACACACACACACACACACACACATGTCCTACAAAGATGGTCCAAAAGAATGAAAACGAATCTTCCAAGATCCATTTGGCCATTAGAAAAATAAGCAGTTTTCTGTCGTCCTTGGAAGGGGATTAGAGAGGAGAAAGACATTGATGGCAGGAATACTTTTCTCTGAGTGCCTTAATCAACCCGCAGGGCCAGGGCCACCCAGCACCAGCTCGGTCACTGCCTTCACCACAGCCTCCCAGGAGGGTGGCACCACTTCTCCCTGTCATGAGACACCGAGGCATTAAAGACGGCAAGTGACGGTTGCCCTAGTAGGTGGAAGGGTAAAATAGCAGGTGTAGCTGATGCCAGAACTCACGTTTTTAGCCATTATAATGGCCTCATTAGTCTGGGTTCTATTCTGGAGAAAAAAATTAGCAGCTTGGGCCAGCTTCTGGAGAGGACACTTGTGTGAATACAGGAAGGTTGTCAGGTTGGTCTGCCGCTCCTCTCAGCTAACTCCAGACCCTAATGACAGCCCCGCCCCCAACATGCAGAACCTACAGGGGGACTGGGGGGGTGCACTGTAGAGAAGGGAGACCTGATAAAAAGGGAGACTAGGAATGGAGGGAGGGGGAGGGAAGCTCTTCCCGAGCCCCAAAGCGCATCTGTTTGAGCTAAGCTGATTCCCTGAAATCCCGTACTCTTCTAGATGTTAGATTGTCTTTGAAGTTTGACCAAGGCAAGCGCAGACCCGTTATCCTGCTCTGTGGAATGGGATAATAGCAGGACTGGGTGTGGTGAGACGCCATGAAGAGGCTGAGCACAGCGGCTGGGCTAGGCAGGTGCCCGCACTAATGGCAGCTAAGTCAGACTGGATCGCCTCCCTTGCCAGGCGCCAACAGAACCTGCCACGATGAGGGAAAGCATGCTGTGTGCTATCTGATATGGTGGCCACTAGCCACGGGCAGCCACCAGGCGCTTGAGAGATTATTGTCTCCCGCGCTGGACCTCCACCCGCGAGTACCCAAGGAGATGACAATCACGTGTTGCTGGTTCAAGCTTCTTTTATTGTGCGCTGTTTTTTCCTTCCTCTCAGGGATGGAGGACACTACTAATCAACCCAAGCAGTAAGTGGTAGGGCAAGAAGGGGAGTAGGCTTAGAGCCAATCAGGGCTTGAACCACAAGGTGCCTGTGTGCAGCCCTACAGCTCTCACTGGGAGCATTCTCGGGCCACAAGCTCTGATGTGCTGGTGCATGCGCTCTGACGTGGCACAGTCCTCCTCCAAGATGCCTATCGTCTGACAGTCATCCGACAGTCAGCTGTTTCTGGCACTCTGCCAGGCGCCATCTTGGGGCGAGGTCTCTCCGGGCCCGCTGGGCTAAGACCCCAACATCCCCAACAAGAGATGGCCAGTGCATTGCAGGAACTTAATTTTTGATTCGTACCTCGTGGCCGCCATATTGCCCAGCACGCCATTCTAGACTGTACTGTTGTTCATCCTGAGACGTGTTTGCCCCAGAAGTGGTAACACTTTCCCCGGGGCTAAAAATCTCTATGTTGGGATCACGTCCAGGTCAATGTGTTTTGGATTCAAAGAGTTCAACCCTGTAGGGGAAGGAGCGACCCTTGATAAATAACCCAGGGCCACTTCTACACCTGTGAACCACGACTGTGCCCGGGCTCCTTGGAGAACCTGGAATTGGGTGCAAACGGTCTGAAATAAATTTTTCTTGCCCCTCTATATATCCAAATTCTGGTCATTGTAGAGGTAGCACATTTTTGCTGCATGACAGGGTCCATTTTAGAGTGTCATCTTGATTAATCCTATTGAAACTCTGTATGGTAGGCACTGCTATAATCCCCACTTTACAGGTGGTAAGACACGGCTTAAAAGGGAGTGTGCCTAGAATCCCTTGACTTGTAAGTGGCAGGTCCTGGATTGGAACCCAAGCAGCTGGACTCCAGAATCCATGCTGTGACCACAAGAGAAAGAGAGACCACCTCCGGGTGCCAGGTTCCCTCCAAGTTATAAACAATAGAAAAGGATGCTATTGCACTTAGACAGAAATGAGAATATTAGAAGAATCTCAGTAGCTCATATAGTCAAAGAGAACACAGGAAAGTATGAAACTTTGAAAATGGGGAGCTGGGAGTGGTGGTGCACACCTGTAATCCCAGCACTTGGGAGGCTGAAACAGGAGGATCGCAGGTTCAAGGACAGTCTCAGCAATTTAGTGATTCTCAGCAACCTAGTGAGATCCTGTTTCAAAACAAAATAAATGAATAAGTAAATAAATAAATAAATGGCTGGGGATACAGATCAGAGGTAGAATACACCTGGGTTCAATTGGAAGGAAGGAAAGAAAGAAGGAAGGAAGGAAGGAAGGAAGGAAGGAAGGAAGGAAGGAAGGAAGGGAAGGAGGGAGAAAAAAAGGGAAGGAAGGAAAGGAGGGAGGGAGGAGAAAGAGACAAGGGCAACAAGGTGGCCCAAATAATCTAAAGGCTCACCCCAAGAAGAATCCATGAGGAACATCCCTCCCTCCCCACAGTCTACATCTCTGTGTCACAGCTGGAGACTCAAGGTCCTAGGAAGCATCTGGTCCTCTGCTGAACTCATTTCTAGAGCCGGCACTCTACCTTCCAGACCATGGAAACCAAAGGCTGGCCTTTTAGCTTCTAGAGCAGGGGCAGCGCCAGGCACATCTCCCAGACAGACTGCAGTAAAGGAGGTTAGATGCTGAGCGGCCCCCAAATTATAAAGATCCACTCCCCATCGCCCTTACCACCAACCTTACAAACACCATCGTTCACCAGGATATTTCGCATTTCCACAAAGTGTTGTTTCTAGCCAACTAAGCACAGCCAAGGTTCCAGCTCCTGATCCAGGTGTCTTTAAAACTCAATAGAAAGCATCATCTGCGGTCTTTGTCTCTTTAAAAGAATATCCCCTGTGCTGCATTCATCCAGCTACTACCTTCAAAATTTTCTGACATAGCCAGGCGTGGTGGCACATGCCTATAATCCCAGTACATGGGAGGCTGAGACAGGAGGATTGTAGGTTCAACGCCAGCCTCGGCTACTTGGCAAGCCCCTCAGCCACTTAGCAAGGTCCTATTTCGAAACAAAAAATAAAGAAGGCTGGGAGTGTAGCTCAGAGGTAGAATGCCCTGGGTTCTATCCCTAGTAACACACACACACACACACACACACACACACACACACACACACACACACAATTTTCTCCTGCCGCCATATTTGTGTATCACCTGCTCTACTATTATTTGCTCAATCTTTCCCTTCCAAGAAACTCTACATCTTTATTCCATTTATTTTTAAACATTCTGCTGATGACTTGGGGTTGGTGTACTAGTTATGTTTTGTCTCCAAATGGTCATTCAAATCGACATAAAACTGAAAGTTTCTTGGGTTCATCCAGGACCCCTCCAAACATCTTCTGCTCGGGGACACGCTCCTCAACATAAGAAACCAGCTTCCAGCTTCCAGCTTCCTGGGAGGCTCAGGAGACCTGGAATGAGTAGTGATGTCCAAAGAGGCCAGAGGAGGCCCCGCTCTCCTCAGAAGAATGCAAAGTCAGAGTCCCTCAAATCCACCTCAGTGATCTCTCTTTTTCCTTTTTTGGCCTGGACACAGCCCCACGGCTCCCTCTTTTCTTGGTTCGCTCAACGCAGACACCCGAGCAAGGAAGCTACAACGTGAGCACAGGCCCTCCCACCCTCTGCTCTCCCAAAAGTCTATTTAGGATTAGCGTTTGTTTCCTTTTAAGAGACAGAAATCAAAATCTATTTCCTCTTACACCCTCTATCTACTTCCTTTATCCCAGACCAACAGACTGAGGGACAAACCACATACCCGAACAAGCAAACAAATGTGAGCCTTTGAAAGGGAAGGGGGAAAGGGAAGCGATTTTGTTCAGAAAGGACAGGTGCCTTTTCTTACAGTCCAAGTGATGGGCAGTTATTTACAAGGCATGTGTACACCTACGACTGCCCTCGCCCGCAAGGATAGAAATGCCGCATAAAAACTGCTTTCTCTCTGCACAGAAAGTCCTGTAAACAGGCCTGCTGTGAATGCAAAACAGGGCGCCCCTTGGAAGGAGAAAGGCCTTTAGAGGGACAGGAGAAGGACACAGGGGCCCTGTCTGTACATTCGCTGTCTCCTCTACCTCCTCCATGCAAAATTTGGCCTGTTGTAGGCACACAATGAACATTAGCTGTGCGTGTGTGTGTGTGTGTTTGTGTGTGTGTGTACTGGGAATCAAATCCAAGGGCATCCTACCTCTGAGCTACACCCCCAGACAGCCCTATTGTATATTTGTTTGTTTTGTGGTACTGGGCGCTGAACTCAGAGGCATTCTACCTCCGAGCTACACCCCTAGCCCTATTTTTTAATTCTTTATTTTGAAACAGGATCTCACTAAGTTGCGGAGGGCCTCACTAAGTAGTTGAGGCTGGCTGCAAACCCAGATCCTCCTGTCTCAGCCTCCCAAGTACTGGGATGACAAGTGAGCACCACCACACCCAGCTTTATGTTTTATTTTGAAACAAGGTTTTGCTAAGTTGCTGAGGCTGGCCTTGAACCTGCTATCCTCCTGTGTCAGTCTCCCAAGTATTAGGATTTCAGGCATGTGCCACCATGCCCAGCAACATTAGCTATTATTAATGATAGTTGCAGTACTAGCTTTGTGACCTGGGGTAACTTAATTCCATTACCTTTTAAAAATAAGAAGGTAGAGTAAAATTATTATTATTATTATTAATTATTATTATTATTAGCTTCTCCCTCTTCCTCCCTCCTCTTCTCTTCCCCTTCTTTTCAATCTCTCCTTTTCTAGAGACAGGCAAGCAGGAGGCCAGAATTCATAGCCTGGGGGATTTCTGATCCCATTCCAAATATGCTTTCCTGGAACAAGAGCTCTCATGCCAGGGTCCCTAAACTGGAGGAACTGCTGTCAACCTCCAAGATCTTCCACTCAAGAAATGGGCAGGCCACGGGAAATTCCCCCCACATGCCTCCTGCTTAATACAGTTGACTGAATTAGTTATTCAATTAATTAATAAGCCACTCTGCTGCAGACTAAGACATATGCCAACCCAGCAAGAGCCTGGAAAGGCACAAGGGAGGTGCAGGGAGGAGGAGGCGACCTCAGAGACCTGGGAGCCTTGGCTCTGAGTGCGGCCGGCCTCCGCGAGCAGCTGTCTATTCAGAATATGAGCAACCGGGGAGCTCAAGGTAACCAGGAAGGTTTCTCAGAATTGTAAAAGAGCAGTCGACGCTCTTCACCAAGAGATGCTCAGACCTTATGAGGGCTTGAAGTGCTCTCTGAATCAAAAGGGTTTTGGTTTTGGTTTTTTCCCCCCATGGAGTTACAGAAAAAACTGTGTTCTGACATTTTGAAAATTAGCTGTAAGCGTTTGTTCCCCGGGGCACTTAGTCAACACGGATGTTCTGTTCACTAAAAAACCTACATCTCATCCATTCCAAGGCACGGGGAGGGGGAGAAGGAGATGGGGGGACAGGAGAGAAAGAATTGTACTGGGTTATGTGCAAGGAAGGTTACAGTTTAAAGAACATTGAGCTCAGACGTGTAAAAAGATTGGCTGGGAACCGGGCATAGTGGTGCATGCCTATAATCCCAGTACCTGGGAGGCTGAGATAGGATTGCAGGTTTGAGGCCATTCTCAGCAACTTAGCAAGACCCTCAGCAACTTAGTGAGACTCTGTTTTGAAAGTAAAAAATAAAATAGGGCTGAGGGTATAGCTTGGAGGTAGAATGCCCCTGGGTTCAACCTCCAGTACCAAAAAAAAAAAAAAAAGAAGGGGGTATGTTATAGTCAGATATAAAATGTTCCCTTGAAAGCTCATTTATTGTTTGGAGCTGATGTCGCTGAGTCATGAGGGTTGTGAGTGGGTGAATCCATTGTAATGGTTCACCTGGCTGGTACCTGATACGCCGCAGGGAGTGTCTGGAGGAGGTGGTCCCTGGGGTGCAACCTTGGGGGTTACATAAAGGATTCCTCCTCCTGCTCTCTCTCCTGATGTGAGCAGCACAGCCCACTTGTTCTCTCTCCACCCACCCCCCATGCCCTGAGATCTGTGGTTCTCAGCCCCATATGGGCTGAGCCTGAAGTGATAAGAAAATAAATCTTCTTTCCTCTAAGTTATGTGGTCAGATATTTAGGTTATAGCTGCTAGAATGCTGGCAGATACAGGGTGGGAACCTGGCTCTTCCCTTTACCAGATACGCCACCCTTTGAGCAAGCCTCGCAGAACGTCCCAATCTGTATAGTGGGAAAGTCGTTGCTTCTTCACAAAGTGGCTCTGGGTGTCACAGAACAGCTTTGAAATGCAGGGGATAATTGCCGTCATTAATAACAACACACTCTCAGCTCTGAGCTCCTCTTTCCTCCTCTCTCTCCCCTCCTAGAGAGTGTAATAATATCTGTGATGACTATTATTCATGGAAATTACATTTCTCCATTAGTTCTTTTTAAAGAATGAATTTTATTGAAATCCATTAAAATGCTTTAGGCAATCTGCCTGCTTTAAAAGTGTTGTTAATCACTGTTTTATTCCAAGATGTCCGTCTAGGGAGAAAAACAAGTCAGGCTTTAGACCTTCCATAACGCTCTTTGGTGGTAAGATGGATCTCACCAGACTTAGTCCGTTCCTTTCAAACTGTCGTTAAACCGAAAGACAGGGACAGGAAGCTGGATGGCCACAGAATGTCCAGCAGTTAATATAAGGCAAGGCTCCCCAGTGTGCTTATAAGGGTCACAGTAAGTTAAAACAATATTTTGTCCCCAATTCAGTATCCACCCAAATGACAAGTTCATATTCTGCTCAGTGTCAAGAAGTAGAAATATTTTTAAGCATTTTCCTATTATTCTTTGAGTCCTTTTAGAATAGGCATCAGATATTAGACAAGGGGATGGATGGATGGATGGATGGATGGATGGATGGATGGATGTAGAGATGGACTTTGATGTAGAGATGGTTGCATAGATGGATTCAACTGAGATAGGTTCTCATTGTGTAATGAGGGCACATAAGACTAAGAAATATAAGGAAAAAATATGTAGTATAATTATAAAGAACCTTAAAAACAACCTGACCTAAGCTTCTTCTTTAAAAAGGTAAAGGAATTAACTCAGGTCACAAAGCTAGTACTGTAACCATCATTACCAATAGCTAATGTTCACTGGGCACCTACTATATACCAGATTTTGCACTAATCTATGTGTGTTATAGTTAGTTATAGGATATCCCCTGCAGAGCACATGTATTAATAACACTCAAAGTCAATGTGATTATGCCATGAGTGTTGGGGTCTCATCAGTGGATAAATCCATTGTAGTGGATTCACTAGGTGGTCACTGAGGCAGGTGGGCGTGGCTGGAGAAGGCGGGTCCTAGGGGTGTGGCCTTGGGGACTGTGCTTCTGTCTTTGAATCCCCGTGCTTGCTGGCTTTCTTTCTTGCAGCCTATATGATATCAGAGCAGAGCCCTTGCTCTCTCCTTCTCTCTGCTCCCTGCCACCATGCCGAACTCCTCAGACCCAGCCTCACATGGACTGAACCTCCAAATCTCCAAAAACAGTGAGCATATACATCTTCCTTTCTCTACATTGTGTGGTCAGTTGCTCTGAATTCCAACGGTGAGGGAGTTGACCGAGACAGTCAATCTTCCCAGGAAAATCAAAATGTTATCCTTACCATTAAGGAAACCCAGGCTCCCTCAGAAAAGTGAAGCAGCTTGCCAGGGTCGCCCAGCTGATCAGAAGCAGAGACAGACCTGCTGCACCCCGAGGAGTACTCAGAGCTACGCCGCACCCAGTTGATCAGAAGAAGACAGACCTGCTGCACGCTGAGGAGTACTCAGAGCTACGCCGCACCCCAGACTCCTCATTTCCGATGGAACACAAGCTCCCTTTACATATTTTAATCTGAAATTTTAATTTAGAATCTTACTTTCGTTGGAGTGGTAATTGGAAAAGTCCCTTGTCTTAAAATGAACATACAAAAAAAATAATTACCTCCTCAAATTGCACACTCCTTTGTTTCCAGTGAAATCGACTGCAGGCACAGAGGACTTGTTTAGTGGGGGCAAGGTCACTGCATGAGTAAGTCATTCCCAGGTTGAGTCTGCATGGCCACCAAGTGCAGGCAACAGAAGAGCCGGCGCAGGGAGCAGCCCAGATCTTGCCGCATTTAACGTGTATTTCCAATTTGCCCCTGACCAGGAAGGAGCGGAGCATTCCAAGGGGATGCATTAAATATCCACAGGATTCCTCTCCCAGCCTCTGAACGTGAGGATGAGCCGATGAGGCAGGTGATCTCCGAGGCTAAGTGGCCCAGGTTTGAATCCTGGCGCCACGTTTGCAAGACACATGGCTCTTGGCGATATCTTTCGCCTCCCAGTTTTTCAACTGTGAAATAGGAATAATGATGCTTTTCTCCAAAGGGTTACAATGAGGATTAGATAAATGTATTAATAATAGCTAATGTTTATTCAGCACTCATTATGTGGCAAACACTTCATTAAGCACTGAACACGTATGTATTTCTCGTATAATTTTCACGAAGCAATAGGCAGTATTACTCTCCCACATCACATATGAGAAACTGAAGCAGAGAGAGGATCTGTAACTGGCCTGCTGTCTCAGAGCGGGCTTTGCATCAGCTAGCTGGCTCCAGACTAAAATCCCCTTAGGGAGCACACTGTTAATAGAGTATCTACCATGTAGTAGATGCTAAATAAATCTTAAGTAATTTTCTGATTATTGACTTCCCTCCTAAAATTGCTCACCTATTCAGAAGGCACAATTATTAATGCAGTGGGGAAGAGCAATGGAATTATCATTGACTGAAACACAGGTTTGTGACAAATTCTTTACTTTTACTATATTCTATCTACACGTTGATTGGTGCACGGTAATTATGCATCATAGTGAAATTCAAAGTGATACATCTGATCTTTACAGCAAAACTGCATGCTAGTTTTAGCATTCCCATCACATGTGTGGATAAACTGAAGACGGGCGCTTTTCTCAAGACAAATGGGAGAGGGTGAGGATGGAAGTCCAAGTCCGTGCAACTTTGGAGCCCATGCTACTGGACACCAGGCAAGCCCACAGAGCATACACCGTCTGACTCAGATCATTTCCACCTTCTCTAGTTCATGACGGTCACATAAGACAGAGCTTCACAAAGTTGACCTGCATCTAAGTCACCCAGGGGTCTTGTTAAGTGCAAGTTTGATTCAGCAGGTCTGGGTGGGAACTGAGTTTCTGCACGTTGTTTAACAAGCACCAGAGCGGCACTGTTGCTGCAGGGGTGTGGGGAGCACTTTGAACAGCAAGGACGTAAGAGCGTCCCTCAGCCCCTCTGGATTTTGCCACCTGAGACTCAAGAGGCTTCTAAAGTGGTGGGACATAGACAGGTGATTAGTTCTACCTTTTTCAGCTCTCTGGAGTTAGATTCTCCAGCCTCTGCCCTCCACCATTGCCACCACACCCACGCAGGCCCTCTCAGACCCTCTTATATGTGCATGTCTTTTCAACATGTGGTTATCACGCAATGTCTAGTATTAAAGTGTTCCTATGCCAGATGAACACTCCAGTCGATATGAGGCATCTTCAACTCCAAAGGATGATTCTACCATAAGGCAAAACACAGCCACACCAACAACTTACCACTGAATCATGAGAAGACATCAGTGATGATAAGGAGCCTGGTGGCATTTGCTGGTGCTAGTTGAATCTTTCACAGAATAATCCCTCTTAGATTAAACCTAGTGAGTATCTGGAGCATTTTAAATGCCCTTCAAAAAGTGGGTCTCTCTTGGTCCCTAGGATATGTGGCTGTGGTCCTTCTCCCTACACTCTCCTCTCCCCAACTGCGCCCCTGGCCTTCCAGATCCAAGATCCCCAGGACATTCCTGCTTCCTGGCCTTTGATTATGCCCCTCCCTCTTCGGGAACTCACTTCCGCCATCTGTAATTCCCTGCAGAGTCCTCCGTCTCCAAGCCCAAGTTTCTTTTCATAGTGAAGGGTTTGTGGTGAGACAACCCCGCTGACTGCTCACCAGCCCCAGATGCTGACTTCATGCCTACTCTCTCTAGATGGGACATCTCCTTTCGTTGATGCAGCAAGAAGCAAAGAAAGTCATCTTTGTCAAGCCTGGGTTAGCAAGCATCTCTCTGACAAAGATGTAAATCTTGCTGAACAGGTTATGACTGCCTAGCTCTACTGACCCAATACACACTGCTTGTAATAATGAAATAAAATATATAAAAGGTTCCCTAGCACTTATAATCTCACTCGGCTGTGACTTACTTTCTAACAATGATTACAATAAGCAAATATTTTGTATGTACCAGGTACCGTCCTGAGCGCTTTATCTCCGCTAAGTAATTAAACTCAAAAATAACTGCACAGATTGGTAACATTACTACCTTCCCCAACTTACAGATTAAACATCAGGACACAAAAGGGTGAAGTGATTTGCCCAATGTCACACAAATAGTAAGCAAATTATGGAACTGAACTAGGTGTCCGTCAACAGATGAGTAGACAAAGAAAACGTGGTATATACAGGCAATGGAATTCTACTTAGCCATAAAGAAGAACAAAATTGTGTCGTCTACAGGGAAATGGATGGAACTAGAGAACAGTACGCTTCCGGCAGCCTCAGGAAGTCAAGGGTTGTATGTTTCCTCTCATATGTAGAGGCTACAGAGAAAACAGGAAACTAAAGGGGCTTCAGATAAATGAGGAGGAACCAGCAGAAGCATGGAAGGGGCTCGGTGGAGGGAGATGGGCAAGGGAAAAGGGAGGATTGAGGAAAAAGCAGTTCAAATAATGTCTGTATATGAAGGTCTCACTACCAACCTCGCTAACATGAATGGAGAGGAGTGATCTGGAGGGAAACACGCCAGGTGCTGTGTGCGCTGTACGTTTGTGTCACTTTGAACTTCTCTATGATGTATCATGACCAAAGAGTATTTTAAAAAGCCTAAAACCATGGAGTATGAGAATTTGGGGGGTGGGAGGGGTAGTGGGGATGGAACCCAGGTGCATTCTACCTCCAAGCTGCATTCCCAGCCCTAATTTTTATTCTTTATTTTGAAATAGGGTCTCACTAAGTTGCAGAGGGCCTCACTAGGTAGCTGAGGCTGGCCGAGAATACGGATCCTCCTGCCTCAGCCTCCCAAGTACTGGAGTATGAGAATTTGAAGCCGATCTTTCTAGACCCTGTACTATGAACCACTGCTCAAAGTCACTCTTGTTGGCAGGCTACATAGACATACTCATTTGTTAACCTAATAATATACTCTCTTAATTCATTTCACTCCTGATCAGCACCCTCCATTGTGTAATTTCAAATTGCCATGAAAGTTTGAATAAAAAGAAGAAGCAGAGTGTTATAAGAGAAACTCTCAGGGAGTCCAATTTTGACCAGGAGGGGGAAAGAAGAGCTCTCTGAAGAATGAGACTTAAACTGGGATCGGAAATTTGGAAGGGATGAGGCAGAGAGACCTGAGGTGGGAGAGGGCTTTAAGCCACCAATGTAGCACACCCAAAACCCTGAGGCAGAGAAATGACCTGCTCATTCTAAGAACTGACCTATGAACCTTATCTTTGGAATAGAGTAAGAGGAAGGGGATGGGGTCCGAGCTACTATTTCAAGAAATTTGACAGCCAGCATGTAGGGACCAAGAACCAGTAACCAGAGAGATGCAGAGTTGAGAACTGTTAGTTTGTGGAACGGGCAATTCTAGAGTTTCTTTTGAGTGTTTAAGAGGTGACTGTGTGGAAAGGAAGACCCAGATGCAGATGTAAGTCCTGACCTGAATACCCTGTTCTTTTCTCTCCAGACCCTCTCTTCCCACCTTCTCCTTCCATTGTTCATGATGAAACGTCTACGGGATGATAAAATCACAGAGTAACCAAGCTGCTCACCTGAAAAATGAAGACACTAAGGACCACAGAGCCAGAAGCTCTGAGTTTCACTACCCGTACCCTTTTCGCCTACTAAACCACCCTGTGTTAGTCTGTTTTCATGACTATAATGAAATCCCTGAGGTAGATAACTTTATAAAGAAAAGAGGTTTGCGGTGACTCACAGCTCTGGAGGAACAAGGTCTAGAGTTGCACCTTGACACAGAGCATTACATGGTAAATGAAAGGTAAGGTGTGTGTGTGTGTGTGTGTGTGTGTGTGTGTGTGTGTGTGTGTGTGTCTTCTGTTCTCTCTTCTTCTTATCAAGCCATTGGGGTTCAATCATGGGGTCTCCATCCTATTGACCTTTCCTCCTCCTAATCACCTCCCAATGACCCATCTCAACACACCATGGCTGGATTAAGCTTCCACCTTCTCAATTTCTCACAATGCGGATCCAATTTCAGCACATGATGGGGTTAGGGGGAGATTCAAAGCACAGCACACCCAGAAGAAATCGGAAAGGGTACGGAGCAGAAAAACACCACTGATCCAGCTACAGAGAAACAATTCACACCGATCCTTTAATAGGTCCTACCCAGACAGCCTTGTAAAGCTGAAGGATATGGCTGCTCTTTCTTTTATACGGGAAGTGTCAGGAGCCTCTCCAGCCATTTATTTGATGGAGAGGTTGCTAAGCGCTGTGGCAAACGGCCACATCCATCTGGGTTATAGCTGAGCACCGGTGTCTGCTGGAGCCCCGAGATCTCGCGGCCCCAGCGGAGAGCTCTCTCTGGCCTTCAGACTGCGCTGCGTGAACACTGGAAACAGCAAGGTCACGGAATGCACTGGCCCCGGCCTCGGAGGTAAGGGGCGTGCTTCTCAGCCCCAAGCCCACTGCTGACCAGTGTGGCCTTTCAAAAGTCTCTTAACCTCTGGGAAAGCTCTGACCAGAAGGGAAAGCAGCTCCAGCCTGTGCACACAGACCTCAGAGGCCAGCGTGCGCTTTGAGTATTTGGCAATGCCCACAAGTTCCCTGGCTCCCCTCTCAGTTCAGCTACTGGCCTGCATGCTGCTGTGCCCAAGCCATAAAAGCCCAGAGGCGGGCAACGTAACAATGTATGGAGCCCCTAAGCCGGGCGTGGTGGCGCACGCTTGTAATCCCAGTACTTGGGAGGCTGAGACGGGAGGATCGGGGTTCGTGGCCAGCCTCAGCTATTTAGTGAGGCCCCCTACAACTTAGTGAGACCCTGTTTCAAAATAAAGACTAAAAAATAGGACTGGGGGTGTAGCTCGGAGGTATAATGCCCCTGGGTTCAATCCCCAGTACCGCGCACACACACACACACACACACACACACACACACACACACACACGAATGTTTGGAATATGGAGCCCCTGTATCTGCGTCTGGTCTTCCCTGACTTGGCAGGAGTGGCTGCCTCTGCTCCATTAGCATCTTGTGTTCTGGCTCTGGAAGCTTCTCTTCTCTCAGGGATGGCACACGTAACATGGGACCGCTTGAGACTCAGGCTCGAGACTGGAAAGTCACCGCTCTCGCCATGCTCAACTGGCCCCGGCAATCCACAGGGTCAGGCCCAAGGTCAAGGCGCAGGGAAACACACGTGCCTGACTCCTTTGGTACCAGGAGCTGCAAAGCCACCTGGAACCAGGTGTGCCCAGAGGGACCCGCCTGCCCCGTTCATCAGGAATCTCGGGTCCGCACTGGACAGTCTCCTTGCCATCACCCCCAACTCCCCAGCTGGAGTGATCCCCCATATACCTATTCAAATTCCATCTATGCTACAAGTCCCACCCATAGCCCCCCTCCACCGAGAAAACTGTTCCAGCACTATAGTGGGTCACAGGAGCTGATCCTACATTCAGGCTCTGGGTCTATATCTCCTATCTGTCTGGCCCTCTAGCGACTGACGCCCAGACCATCTATAATACACCTCCCAATGCTGAAGGCTGCGCAACTGGGGCTCAATCCACAGGGGTCCTTGGTGGAGGAAGCAATCTGTGAAGGGGACACAGGGCTGGTGCTTATGTTTCCTAAGAACAGAAAGGACATTCGGCTTTCTTATGTAGCAGCCCGACCTATATGAAACCCTTGGGGAGTGGAATGACGGGATTTCCCTTCAGAGCAATCCCACTGCAGTAGATAGCCCTGTGCTCTGCCACGCTGGCTCCGTGGCGGGCCCATCTGTGCTTATCTCCCTTTCGCTTATCTCAAGAAGTTTCGCTCTCCCCAGAGCCCAGGCTCGGCCCACGCAGCAGAAGGGGGAGCAGATGCCATTGGTCCTTTCGAAGAGGATCCTGAGTCCCCCATGTCAACCACAAAGCCCAAAATTTCTTCCTTAAAGAGCCCTTCCCTTGACAAAAATCCACACAGGCACACAGGCAACTGCGGGTTATGGAACCGCACACGCAGACCTCAATCAAGAGCTTTCCAATACACCCCCAGCTACCTACATTTTTTTAAGTGAGAAAGTTAGATAGAAGTGAAACAAAACAAAAGTAAGAAAAAAAAACAAGATGGTGTCAAGAACATAACACTCCAAGCGAATGAAATTGCATTCCTAATAATCTCATGTGTATTCTAATGTATCAGTAGAGCTCTCCGAAGAAATAGAGACAATAAATGATGGATGGATGGATGGATGGATGGATGGATGGATGGATGGATGGACGGACGACAGACGGACAGACGGACGGACGGATGGGTGGATGAATGGATGGATGGATGATGAATGGATGGATGGACGGACGGACGGACGGATGGACGGACGGATGGATGGATGGGTGGATGAATGGATGGATGGATGGATGGATGGGTGGATGGATGGGTGGATGGGTGGATGGATGGATGGATGGATGGATGCATGGATGGATGGATGCATGGATGGATGGATGCATGGATGGATGGATGCATGGATGGACAGATGATGGAGCTAGTAATAGAGGCAGGGCTATTTATTATAGGAATTGGCTCTGGCACAGTTGTGGAGCCCAAGAAGTCCCCATGCCCCGCTCTTTGCAGCTGAAGATCTAGGGAAGCCAGTGGTCTAATTCACTTTATGTCCAAGGCCCAAAGACCAGGAGCACTGCTGTCTGAGAGCAGAAGATGGCTGTTCCAGCTCAAGAAGAGAGAGGAGACAGTGAGAGCGAGGGAAAGAGACTCTGCGCCCATCCTCTGCCTCTTTGTCCTGTCCAGGCCCCCAAGGGATTGGAGGATGCCTGCCAGCCCTCCCTTGGGAAGACAGGTCTGTGTCACTCAGCTTGCCTATTCAAATGCTCATCTATTCTGGAAACACCCTCCCAGACACACTCCCCGAAAGAGTGTTTTAGCAGCTATCTTGGTAGCCCTCAGCTCAAGGAGCTGATAAATCAATCACATAAATTGATGCAGGCATCAACTGATGACCCTCGCAGCCAGCTTTAGGGTTGGGAGGAGAAATCAGCCACAAAGTATGTGTGAATGGACCCAACTCCACAGTGCCCAGCAGCTGAGTTTCCTTCCTTGCTCTGGGATCCTGCCCAACCTCCCGGATTTTTAGTTTCTCCCTCACCTCAGTCCTGCTGTTCCTCCAGGGTTTCTCTCTCTGAAAGCCCTGCCCTCCCACTTCCTCCCAAGTCAGAAGCAGCCCAGTTTCTATCCTCCAGGTCACAGGTCCCACCCCCTCTCATCGCTAAGTGCCTGGGGACCATTTTGCACACACTCCTTAGCAGTGGCTGCGGCAGACGCTGCAAACCCGTGAGCAGAATTCATTAGCTCCGCCACAGGTCCTGTGCTCCTTCTCCTGCTCCTGATGGGAGGCCGTGGGCTCCGGCAGAGAAAAGAGAGAGAGAGTCCAGCGTCCCCCCAGTGCCCCGCACGGCTCCGGTGGCCACCTGGAGCACATCAAAGTGAGCTCCTGCCACTGCAGGCACGAGCTGGAGCTAGGTGGACGCGCTTCGGGCCTGGCCGTGCCACCTCCGCTTGGAGGACAATTTAGCAAATGTTTTCCATGCTGCTCCGGAAAGTGGGGCCCTACCGAGATCTGGTAATGGGCATCCCGAGTCCTAGCACACTCTGCTCCCTGGAGCATCTGGTTGCTTTAATTACTTAAAGATCCATTCGTCTGTCCCAAGACCAGGAGGTCAGAAACTGGAATAACCTAAAGGCAACAGATAGGAAGTTCTCTCATTCTCTCTGCTCTGAACACAATGAAGTTCCCCTTGTCAGCCATGACAGCAATTCTGAAAATACCTGTGATCTGAGCAATTTCCTCTTCTAGGTCTGAGTCCCAGGGAGAAGGAATTTAATGGGGTGGCCCCGGTGTGGAAGGGATGGGTTTGAGGAGTCAAAGCACTCACAGAGGTCAAACAGACCCCAAACCTCAAGCCAGAAACCTGGATATTCTTAATGGTCCTCCTCCCTCGCTGACCCACCGATCAATAAGTCCTAATAGTGTCACCTGCTAACTAGCTCTGGATTCTGCCCCATCCCTCCATTCTTACTTACATATCGCCTGGGACTTTTTTTATACACATGGGCAGAACCAAGTAGTGGCAAAAGAGACCGTGTAACCCAGAGTCAAAAATACTGACTATTCGGCCCTTTAAGAAAATGTTTGCAATCTGGGCGTGGTGATGCAGACCTCCTGCAATCCCAGTACTTGGAAGGCTGAGACAGGAGGATCACAGGTTCAAGGACAGCCTCAGCAACGTAACAAGACTCTCAGCGATCTAGCAAGACCTTGTTTCAAAACAAAAGATAAAATTGGGCTGAGGACGTAGCTCAGAGGTAGAACATCCCTGGGTTCAATGCCTAGTAACACACACACACACACACACACACACACACACACACACACACACACGTTCTCAGACCCTTGCCCTAAGCCACCGCCAGTATGAGCTGATGTCATCTCCTTCCGACTGTCTCCATGGCCAGACCAGAGACTTGAACATCCTTGCCACACACGTAGCATCCTTTCTGAGTCAGTCCTCAGAGATTACAAGTTGGCAACCCACAGATTTTTCCCAGTCCATTTTTCTGTTGTGGTCCATACAGACTTATAAATATTAAATTAGTTAACCAACTCTTAAAAATCAGAAGCATTCACATTTTCCACTAGACTTGAACAACCAACGGGAAACCCTGGCAACTCTTGGCCCGAATGGCCATGTTGAGCCAGAATCAAAGCGCGTCTGTCCCCTTCCACGGGGCCTGTGCTCACGAGGGCACCAGTCTCCACGCCTCCCTGCTGCCCTGCGTGGGACCCTCGTCACTCACTCAGACGCTTAAGTCTGAAAACCCCGACTTCCTTCCCTTCCAACCAGCCATCTTCCTCAAATTACTTCCCTGCAGTTATGCCAAAGGACTAAGAGTCCCCCAAAACCATGCTGCCTGGCCCCTCTGCATGTGCTTTCCCTAACTCCTGAGAACCAAGAGCACCCCAGGAAGAGATGCAAGGATCAAGATGAAGCCCACCAATGCCATCTCCCATTCCTCTGCCTCAGAATCCCAAAGGCAAGATCTGGGCACCAGAGATAGACCACAGGTGGGCTCTATTTTCCTATTATAACTTTTGGGTAAATTTACGGGGGAAAATGAGGATGGGACAGACGACAAGGCCTAAGAGGACTCCCTCCGTGTAAATGACACCCATTTGGGGGCATCACAGCCCATATGGGCCTGAAAGGAAGTGATAGACCATTTCTAGAAACTCTCTAGTAATAATATAAGAAATGGTCCCAGCCACGCTGGGACCCCCGCTCTGCTAAAAGCTCAGAGCCCAGGGATACTCAGCATGGCTACTCATAATGCTTCTCCTTTCCTCTCTGCTTTCCATGATTTTTTTTTTAAATAACTGCTATTTGGGTACTACTGAATAAAAAAAAATGCCTATAATGGAAAATTTAAAATAGGTTGAAATATAGGCACAAAATTCATCCGCGGAGCTCTGGGCCCGTGCATATTTATTCACAGAAGAAATTTAGAATCATTTTCGTGACATAAAAACGTATGTTAAATTTATAGATTAATGTTAAATTTATAGATTAATCTAGCAGGCACCGGCTTAGGAATCCGGAGCACCTCATTCTAAAGCACATCCGGCAGTCTTTTTAAACATTCAGTACGTTCTATAAACACACGCCCGTATGTCCTGCATGTCGATTACCTACTGCTAGGTGGTTTCTATGGTCCTTGATGACTATCGCGGAACCCTGTTGAATGATCATACAGGTGCTCCCCGGCTCACTGTGGGAGCACATCCTGATAAACCCATTGTACATGGAAAAACATCGCACAGTCACCTGTGCACCTGACCTGCCTAACCCACTGACCACCTCAGCTTAGCAGCACAGAGCACTGTGAACCTCAGTTGTTTCCCTCCAGATTGTGCGGCTGACCCGGAGCTAGGGCCCACTGCCCACGACTACCGAGTCTCCTACCCCACATCACAAGCCCAGGAGAAGATCAAAATCCAGAATTTGAAGTACGATTCCTACCGAATGCTAGATTGCTTTCACACCACTGTAAAGCTAAAAAATTCCAAGTAGAACCATTGTAAACCAGGGACTATCTGTTTTTTCTATGTGATTCCTGTTGCTTAAAAAAAAAGTAAAATTCAGCCTAAACTTAAAAGAATAAGTGTAGTGGTGTGTGTGTGTGTGTGTGTGTGTGTGTGTGTGTGTGTGTGTGTCATAAGCTGAGCCTTTGGGTCAGAAGTCATGTGTGTGCTATAGATTGCATGCATTTAAAGTTATGTGGAAGGAGTTCTGGGATGTTTGTGCATAAGTGTGTGTGTGCGTGTTGTGGGTTATATAGGTTGTATGGTCTGGGCTACGTGTGTTGTAGATTCTGCCTTACATACGTGGTTATGTGGAGTTGTGTATGGGTTGTGGTTTGCTAGTTGTATGTAGGGTTTATGGGTTGTGTGCATGCTGCAGATCGTGTGTGTACCCTATCCAGGTTGCATGCGTGAGGTTTAGGTTATGTAGGAGGGGTTTTATGTGTTGGGGGGTGGGGGCTGCATGGATGTGAAGGTGTGTGTTGCAAGATGTGTGTGCCACGGTTTGCATATGTGAGCACGTCTGCGACACACATGTGCCAAAGGGAGCAGCCAGTGACGGAGGGGGCCGGGGGCTAAATGCCCTCACCCTGGGGCAGTAACTGTACATCCTGGACCCGTTCTGTACCGTTACTCAGAGATGCCAGCAGGACCGCGCTCCAGTCACCCACGGTGGTCACTTGCGCAATAGTGACATTTCATTAGCTCTTTCGTGGAGGTTTACTGAGCTTCTTCCCAAGGAAAAGATGTATTTCCATAACCATTACCTCATTGGTCTACTCCCAGGTGAGCTCAAACTAAGACAGCCAATGTGGGCTTTGCCCTGAGGACAGGGGGCGGGGCAGCCGGGAAGGTCATGAGCTGGGGCATCCTGGGATCCCTTATGGATTTTAAACATTAAATGATATCAAAACAGCATATCCTCCCACTAATATGTATAATTTTATGTTGTTTATGCTTCGGCTAAATCTAAATTAGCAAAAGAGGCATGAAATTCTAAGGAAAAACAAAATTTAAATGGGATACAAGGCTCCATCAACTTTGTGTAGCCCGAAATTCATGCTGCAGAGGAGGGTGCCCACATCACCCACGTGCAGCAGCTTCCCACTAGGAAGGTGCCCACCGGCCCATCAGAGGGGGGCCCTCCCTCCTGGGGGTCCTTGGGATTCCAGAGCTTGAAGCTTTAAGTCCGGGGCCCAGCCTGGAATCTCGCCCTCTTCTCAGCATCCTCTCACTGGGATGCGTGAAACACCCTCGAGGCCTTTTCTCCACACCCAAAAAGATGATGACCTTTGACCCGCTCCAACCCGTCAGTCATGGCTGCCATGTCAATGCTGTCCCTCCTCTCAGCCTCCACCTGGAGGTCAAAGGTCAAAGTCACAGCAGAGGGACCCACCCAGTCCTGCTTTCTCTGTTCTTTGGGGGGATAAGGGCAGGGTACCGGGAAACCACAGCTCTGGTCCCACTAGAGGGTGAGGCTCTGCCAGGGCCCAGGTTGTCATCGAGTAGGTGAAGCCACCTGTCTGCCGACTCTAAGCATGACGGACAGTGCAGTCAACCTCACGCTTAGGACAGCTGGGAGGAGACATCGGAGCAGGGTGTGTACGCATGGGAAGACCAGCCAACTGAATAGGAGATGAGGGGCTTCCAGAACCTTCCCCCCGTCAGAAGGGAAGGACGGGCCCCTGGGTGTCTCCAAGGGACCCACTTCCTAGAGCTCCCAGAGGTGTGGCATAGCCAGAATAACAGGGCAGGAGGTGCCAAGCCTAGACAGTCCTCCACGTGTGCATTCTTGGGAAAATGACTTCACTTCTTTGTGCCTCAGTTTCTTCCCCTGGAAAACTGGGCGAATAATCCCTATTCCATAGCATTGCTGGGAAGTTAAATGGGATGATGTGTGTGTGAAGACAAACAGGCCGGCTAACTCAGACTGCTAAATATGCTTTCCCTTCCCTTTATAGCCGGAGAGTACTTGCTGTATGCAGGCACTATTGCAGGGACACGGTAAACATTGTGTCTTTGTTCTTCAGCGGCCTATGAGGCTGGCCTTCAGGGTCATAGATTAAGAGGCATAGTCAGAGTGCTTACGTAACTTCCACTAATTTTGGTGCTTGTGGGGCGGATGCCAGGGCTTGACACCAGGCAGATCAGACTCCGGGGCCCGAACTCTGAACCCTTCCATCTTTTTCCCACTTCTATCAAAAGAGAAAGACTGCCTTCCCAGGAAGGGCACCTACACATCATCAGACAACTATCATGCTAATCTCTTGCTTATGCTAAGTTTTAAGGATGTAAAGTTTTAAGGATGTAAAGTCGTGTTCGTGGTGGTATATTTTATAGTTCTGGCTTTAAAATAATGATGCTATATATACCTGAAGTTCTCACAGTGTGGTCTACAGACTGGCAGCCTTAGCCTTATTACACGGTAGTCAGCTTTGCGTTACTACAATGAAATACCTGAGACAAGCTACTTATAAAGCAAAGAGGCTTATTGAGCTCACAGCTTTGGAGGTTGAACATCCACAGGGCAGTGGGTGGGGGCAGCCCTCAGCTCCATCACCTCCTGGTAGATAACAAAGGTGAGAGCAAGTGATCAGTCTCCACCATCTCCACCCCTAGCTGCGGGGGGGAGGGGCGGGCTTGCTCCTCCTCTGCCAGCTCTCTCTAAGGAGCTCAAGGGGTCACAGGAGGATGACCTCGTGCACCCAGTGACCTGTGACTCTCCCACTAAGCCCCACCTCTTAAAGGTCTCACCACCTCCCAGGAGCACCAGCTAACTTTAGGGAGGACACACTTAGACCACATCCAAACCAGAGCATTGAGAATGAATTAGAAGGTCATATCCTCGGGTCCTAACAAATCAGAAACTGGGGTGGAGCCCCGCAATCTGAGTTTCAAGTCTTCCGGGTGCTTCTGTGGACACTACAGTGTGGTCCCAATACCTTAGCAAGGCGTGTGTCTTTAATCTCCAGGAAGTATGAAGCATTGAGGAAAGCATTTATTTTTAAAACATGGTTGTTGTTTTATATCCTGCTGGGATTGACAGGAAGTGGGAGTAGTGGACATGTTCACTGGGGGTGAACAAATTTATTTGTTCATGCGCTCGTTGAATATTTTAATGTTTTTAGCACTTTATGCCAGCACTACCCTAGGCACAACAGAATGTCTTTAAAAAGACACACACGAGCTGGGCAGGGTGGTACGTGCCTCTAATCCCAGTACTCGAGAGGCTGAGACAGGAGGATCACAGGTTTGAGACCAGCCTCAGCATCTTAGTGAGACCCTGTTTCAAATAAAAAATAGAAAGGGCTGGGAATATAGCTGAGAGGTAGAATAGCCCTGGATTCAATCTGCAGTACCAAAAAAATAAGACACAGATGTCTGGAGTTTCTACTTTTACACCCAATGGTGTAGTAATTGTGTAGTGATGGTGTAGTAATTGCTCACTTTTGATGTACTGGAGAGGAGAGTGTGGGCCCTGGTCTCGTCTTAGAAAACCTCTAGGAGAAAGCAGCAGTGGAGTCTGGATACCATCCAGTAAAGCCAGCCTGGAGGCGACACCAGATCAGGAAAGTGTCCTGGTAGACGGAGCAAGGGCCCGTGTACATTTGGCACGCACAGCGCCCCACGGGGGTCTTGGGTTCCCCTTGTTATGGCTCGACTATGAAGTATCCTCCCGAAAAGCTCACACATTGGCAATGCAGGAACATTCTGAGATGAAGTTATTGAATCGGGGCCTTACCCTCATCAGCGGGCTAAACCATTGATGGGTTAAGAACCCAAATTGTGCGGAGTCGTGACTGTAAGTGAGGCGTGGTTGTCGGAGGCGGGTTGCTGGGGGCGTGGCCTTGGGGGTGTCTCTCTCCCTGGTCCCTCCCCCTCTCTCTGCTTTCAGCTGCAGGAGCTGAACCACTCTCCCCCTCCACGCTCTGCGGCCGTGAGTTTCTGCCTTGGAGCCCGCCAGCCATGGACTGAGCCAGATGAACCTTTCCTTCCCTAAGTTGTTCTCACCAGATGTTTTTATCACAGCGATGACAACGCTAACCCAGTCCCAGCAGCGTCCTTTGGGTCAACCCTTGCGCCATTCCCTCCACACCATGTCACGGGGAGGTCAGATCCTGCACCTCCATGTATGTGATCCCAGCTTCTCACAGGGGATTATTTTCCCACTCCTGGCCCCAAACAGAAACTTGGCTTCCTTTCTGTACCCCCAAGTGGAGGGGTTTGGTTCCTGTTTCCCCAAGAGCAAGTTATGCATGAAAGCAAGAGCCCCAGCACACAGGAGACGCCGGCACTCAGCTGTGGCTCCCACCCATCACCCCGGCTTCAGTGACCCCTGGTCCCTGTTTCTTGAAGGTCTCCTTTCTTTTGCCCGGTCTCATTTGCCTTTCTGTCCCTTCCTCTATTTTACCCAGAACTTCTCTATAATTAGGGAGAAGTAATAAGAGTAGCTTTGCCACATCAGTTCAGTCCCTTCTACTTAAATATTATTTTTTGCAGTACCGGGAATTGAACCCAGAGGCACTCTGTCATCAAGCTACACCCCCAGCCCTTTTTATTTTTATTTTTGTTGTTTTGAAACAGGGTCTTGCTAAGTTGCTGAGAATCTTGCTAAGTGGTTGAGGCTGATCTTGAACTTGTGATCCTCCTGTCTCAGCCTCCTCAGCTGCACGACCATGTCCAGCGCCCCTCTATTTATCTTTAAATCCCTCCCCCATACCACATCAGGTGTCCCTGCGTTGGGCTTCCAGAGTACGCCCATCAGATCACGAACCGCTCAGGATTATGACCTCTGCTCTACACGTTTCCCTTGGCAGACAGCAAATTCCTCATAGGCGTCCCAGCACCTACTACAATCCGTGACATTCGGTAGGTTCACGATAAATACCTTTGAATGGACAAGTGAGTTGACAAATGAGTTCACTGTTAACCTTCTCACAATCCTACAAGGTAGACGATTATTTTCTTCTTAAATATGAGGAACCTGAGTTCAGAATATTAGGTGACCCTCCAAAATTTGGACACACAGTAAGTGGCAGGTCTTGGATTTAAATTCGAGGCTGCTAGATGCCAAAGACCATGCTCTGTGCCACGCACCACACTGTCTAGTCAACAGCCTTGAATCTCCAGAAGGGCTGGGTTTGTAGGTGAGAGCAACTGGACAGAAACCAGGCTGCTGCTTTCTGGCTCGAGTCAGGACGGTGCTTACGTGATTGGAAATGAAGGATGTGAGCCCGGGGGCATGGAGGAGTAATTGGGTTGCTGACAGAATGGGGCGAACACAGATGTCCCTACACCTCGGCATCAGAGGAGGGACTGTCGTCCTAGTGATAATGAAGTTTAGGCCCTCGCCAAGGCAGCGACACATTTGGCAGGTTGCGTCCCTCCCACCCTGTGACGCCCAGGGCAGCAGGATCTTCCAGATGAAAAGTCAGCTCAGACCGGTACACTCAGGCCCTCGGGGCTGCTCCCTGGACACAGGACTCTGGAGCATGCACAGGGGCCTCCTGGGAACCCAGCTGTCCCTTGGAAAATCACCAGAAGAGAAACCAATGATGCTCTGCGTCCCTGGATCCAGGAGATGCACCCTAACTTTGTGAGATGCTTACAAAGTTTAGCAACAGATGTGAAGCCAGGCCCTTACCTTGTCAACATAAGAGCCGAGTGAAGAAAAGGGATATGAACTGTGGCTCACAATGTTTTTAACCTTGGTTAGAAGCAAAATAAAAAGGTGCACGCACCATGAAAGAGAAAAAAATTAGAGGCAATATGTCGAAAGTTGCAGGAGAAGGACCCAGAGTGGTACCCCCCACCCTCATTTTTTATATTGCCTTGATTTTCATTAATGAACCTATTGCTCATAAATAAAACAAAACTCCATTTTAAAGGAATGCAATGGTGCTTATGTTGCACGGCAATTTCATTCCATTTTGCATTATCCAGGGAAGTGCAGATTATCAGTTTCATTTTACAGGGAAAGACATAAGACTCTGATGCGCTGAGTGGCTTCACTAAGCTGTAGATACTAAGTTCAAATCCAAGGCTTAAAAATGAAATTTGACTTACTCCAAGGTGGTATTTTCCACCCTTAACTACATGTTAAATCATGGAGAAAGCTGTTAAAAATCCTGATACCCAGCCCACCCAAGACTGACTAAATCTGCACCCTTGGGTGTGTGACCCAGGCATCAATATTTCTTAAATGTTTTCAGCAATTACAACGTACAGCCAAGACAGAACCCTTGCTCAAAAGCCCATGTGTTCAACCACAGAGCTGCAAGGCTTCTCCATATACAGACCTATTTCTTTCTCCAACAAACAAGACATAGAAACAATTATTTTTTTAAACCTCTGATTACCAACCCACATTGCCTGAGCACCTCCGGAGCTCAGGGAATTCCTGGGCCTTGTGCAGGTGTCCAGATTAATGCATGGAAAGAGAGCCGGGCAGCCAGCAGAAGCAACGCTTGTCAATCTGAGAAGGGAGAGATCCACAGTATCCTATAAGATGAACAACAAAGGGATCTGGAGACAGAGGGAGTGTCGGAAGGAACCAACGCCAGAGTGGATCCAGGCCGAGGGCTCCCACAGCTTGAAATGCCAACCTGTGTTCTGATTGGGCAGTGAGAAGGTTCTAGGCAGTGACAGAGGACTACCTGCATGTGCACTCAACTAAACAAGCAGGCACAGAAGAGGAAACTGAGGCCCCCACAAGGACCAGACAGACAGATCTGAGACTGGTTTAGAGGTGAGAGGTCAGAGAAGCTCATGTGTTGGACAATGCAGCCAGGCTCAGAGACGGAACAAGGCTGGAGGAGATGGGTCATTGGGGCCATGGCCTGGGGGACCGTATCTGTCTCTGCTTCCTGGCCACCTCGGGGCAAGATCCACCATGCCCTACAGTTCTGCTGCCTTGGAGCTGGCCAGCCATGGACTGAAACCTCTAAACCTGGCAGCCAGTAAACCTTTCTCCCTCTAAGTTGCGCTTGTCAGGTATTTGCGTCTCGAGGATGAACGAGGTGACTAACAAGTCTGAGCTGATGCTGATGCACACATGGGTGAGTATGGAGGTCAGAGCACGGGGTGAAAAGAGAAAAAAGACAGAGTGAGCTGAGGAGTGACTCATAGCACCGAGAACAGCAAAGCACATTTCTGCAGCCCTCGCTCTGCAGGAGCAACGGCGGAGATTACTGTGTCTCTGTCCTTCTCACAGCGGGAGAGGATACTGCCCAGCCCCATCAATCTGAGGCTCAGCCATATGACTTGCTTTAGCCAGGAGGACGGAAGCAAATGGGGATGAAAAAGCTTGAGATGTACACCCTGTCCCCGAATGCCCCCTTTCTGCTTCTGCAAACTTAGCCACGTTAAGAGCCCAAGGAGAGCAAGCCTGGGCCAGAAAGCCCAGATACGCATGATCTTGAAGGCCGCTGGCTCTGTCTTGTGCACACTGGGAACTGCGGCGAGTTAGTATTATCTGTAAGAAGCTTGTGCACCAGGACACTGGCTCCTTGGGACACTGGTCACACAAGCAAACTAAGCATAGTGGTGCTGATGACATCACTGCTTCTGCAGCCTGACATATACAAACCCTCTCAGAGTGGACACTGTAGAGAGGACACCTGTCACTCATCCAGCTGGCCGTCCCTGGACAAAGCACCGTGAGGAAGAGGAGGCGCTTCTTGGAGATGCACCATGAGGAACGGAGGTGGTACTTCTTGGAGCCATCACCGATCTCTTGGGAGATTTGGCAATACACCATAGGTCTCCCATGCCATCTCCAAGCACTTTCTTTGGCCTGTCTGACACCTACCCCACAGCCCTGGCACAACTGGGCTGGGGACAGGACAATGGATAAGTATTGCTGCTGTGCCCATCTTACAGAGGAGGAAACAGAGTCAGGTGATGCAAGGTACCTGGGGACAGTGGGCAGCCGAGCTGGGTTTCCAGCAGAGGCCTTCCTTCACAGGAAGATGTCCAAGGTCATTGTACTGGGCCACCTCCCCAAGCCACCAGGACAAGACCTGAGGGCTACACCCGAGGTGACCCTGCCCCAGGTTTTCATCAGGGTCCGAGTCATAGAGTGCATGGAATTCCAGAGCCAGAGAACAGAGGGGATCCAGTGGTCATGGTGACATTGCCAGGAAATGCCCCTCTCCAAAACGGCAACGGGGTTGTGTTCCAAACGGTGGAGTCAGAGCAGGGCTGGCGTCATCGGCAGAGCTCCTGCAAGCCATTCTGTCCTCGGGGGAAGTGGAACACGCTCTGGAGAAAATAGCACTGTGGGGTCTTAGCAAAAATGAGCACCCTCAGCCGGGAGTAGTGGTGCACGCTTGTAATCCCAGCATTTGGAAGGCCGAGACCAGAGGATCCAGGTTCGAGGCCAGTCTCAGCTACCTAGTGAGGCACTCCGCAATTTAGTGAGACCTGGTTTCAAAATAAAGAATAAAAAATAGGGCTGGGGTTATAGCTCAGAGGTAGAACGCCCCTGAATTCAATCCCCAGTACCAAAAAAAAATGAGCACCCTCTCTTACGGGGCTTCCCAAACTTTGCATTGTGAGATGAGGAACCGAGTAAGTCAGAGCTGTGGCTGTCTGCTCTGTACACTGTAAGATGCTTAGGAGAATCCCCGACCTCTGCCCGTTATAAAGCAGTAGTATCCCCTGCATGTGAAAACCAAAAATGTCTCTAGATATTGCCAAATGGCCCTGGGTAGAGGAAGGAATCACCCTCACCCCAGTTGAGAACGACATTTTTAACACATGAAGTAAATCCCAGAATTAAGAAAAACGTCACTAAGGATATCATACAATGGACTGACTCCCCTACCTGGCTACTTCTCTGCAGGGTTTACAGAAATGCAGATTCCTAGGCCTCGTTCTGACTCCCTGAATTGGCAACCCTGGAGGAGAGAGGCCTGGGCCTCAGTGTTTTTAATAAACTTTCTGGGTGAGTCTCTTCCACCGGCCCAGCCTAAGAAGCCATGACCAGCATCATGAGCACCGTCCCCGGGGCTGGAATGACCTGAGACAAGACGCCAAATTGACTGACATTCTGGAAAACCGTCGTGTTTTCCAGCTGCCCGGCATTAAACAATAGCTTTGTATGTTAGGTGCGTCTCCCCTACTGATCCGGAAGCCTGGCCCCGGCATTTCTCTGAGAGTCAGATGTGCACATGTGAACCGTCATTGCAGAAGCCAGCCATCAGCGACGTGCAGAAGCAGGAGCCAGGCAGGTGGTCTCTGGCGGTGGAGGTAGATGGATCTCAGTAACACCAGCTTAGCGCCATGCGCCGTGGTAGGTCTTCAAAAACCAGCCCTGTCCTGGGGTTCCTGGCAAACCCAGCCTCCAGCCTCTGATAGTCCTCGTGCTCCCCCACAGCGGTTTTGGAAACTCCTTTCCGTGGAAGCCAGTTTGAGTGAGTTTAATAAATCCCTTTCAGGCTGAGACCGGAGGATCTGGGTTCGAGGCCAGCCTCAGCCACCTAGTGAGGCCCTCCGCAACTTAGTGAGACCCTGTTTCAAAATAAAGAATAAAAAATAGGGCTGGGGGTGTAGCTCGGAGGTAGAATGCCCCTGAGTTCAATCCCCAGTACCGCAAAAAATAAATAAATAAGCCCTTTTCCATGTAAGCCAGTTTCTGTTGTCTGCAACTAAGAATAGGTGTGTCCACCTCTCTGAGTTTTGAGTTTTGTTGTGTGTGTGTGTGTGTGTGTGTGTGTGTGTGTGTGTGTGTGTGTGTGGTTTTTGTTTTTGTTTTTCTCATCTGGAAAATGTGAAAGATAATGAGCACTGTTAGGCATATGACATAAGCATCCGGTGCTTGGAGGCCGAGGTCTGGCTTCCTGGTTGCACGTCCCACCTGTGTCACTACTGTTGCTTGGGACAGGTGACATCAGCTTCCTGAGCCTCAGTTTCCACAAAGTCCAACGGAGATGGTGCATATTTTAAGGAGGATTTCAAGGATCAAACTGGAGAGTTTAAGCGGCGCTTTGCAATGGCGAGCTCTTAGATACTGGCCATGGTTACTGGTGGGCTGGTGCTGACGGCTCACCGCCTTCCAGAACACCACGGTGCCCTCTGCCCCAGGGCATCTGCTATCCCTGGATTTTAGAGGTCCAGCCATTCTCAGCACCACCAAGATCTTTGACCTTGCCAGCTCCTGCCTTTGATGGTCTTTCTCTGTACTCCCATGTATCCAAATCTTTCTCAGCCTTGCTTATCTCCTTTCTTCAAGAAATCTGTCTACAGTTTCCCTTCTGTGACCCTGCGTGCCATCTGGGGATCCCTACTGCATAATTGAGGACTTAACGATGCATCGCTGTGGTATCTCCAGCTGGAGATGTGAAATACCTCCACAGCTAGACTGTGGACTCCTCAAGACCAGGTCCCTTGTCTCAGATCCTCACGGGTATCCACGGAGCATTGGGTACTTGGGAGGAAAGCAGAGAAAAGCAGGTCACATTGAACCAGCCCAATTCGACAGATGCCAAATTAATGGCTCAGGTCACGGGAGCAGGGAGTGGTCAGCAGTGAGGGCAGAAACAGGTCTCCCCTGAGCCCTTGATCCCACGTGTTGGAATGACGACGTGGTTATGTGGGCATTTGCATACAGATGACATTCTGCAAAAAAGCAGGTGCGTGCCTTTCCTCCAGTGAGGCCAATTAAGAGCTGCACATTTTAAAAGCAGACTGTTTAAGAAATACCTCTGAGAACAATTAAGAGCACAAAACACCGTAAATGAAACTGGAAGTTATCAGAAGCTATTGGAAGAAGTTGAGGGAAATTCAGAGCGGCCACACAGGAGGGGAGGGAGGCTGAAGGATCGGATGGGCTGCGGAAGGCCAGAGCCAGCAGCCCAGTCCCAGCAGAGGATCTCCCAGCCCCGCCACCATGAACCCACCCCTCGAGTGACTTTTCTGAACACAAGCTTCCTCGGTTGTAAAATAGAAATGATAACAGTACCTGCCTCATATGGTGGTTGTTAAGATTGAGTGTATTAATATATGTGAAGTAATTAAAACACTGCCTTGCACTTAAATGCTCAAAGACCGTTGGTTGCTATGATTATAATGATTATTAATATAGTGTTATACCTGCCCCAAACTAGCAGGGACCTTTTCTGCCTCGTGTTTGCTCCATCCTGGCAAATCTGGCACCTCAGAGGAGCTTGGTAATGTTTGCTGAATGATCAAAAATTAAATGGCATGCTTGGCTGGTGAGAAACTGTGATTTGGATCAGCCTGCAGGCCCGAGGCTCCAGTACCCTGCGCTGCTCCTTCCTTCCCCCGGGGAAAACCTCCAGAGACCTTCTACAAACTTCCGCCCTGGTTGGACCAGCTCCAAAACCCCAGCAGGCTCATGAGCTCAGTCTCCCCTGGCTGAGGGTCCATTCCCCATGTGTCAGATCTAGTTCCTGCATCCTGCTCAGCCCCTCTGAGCTCAGTGCTTTGAGCCATTCCTAGAATTCTGCCCTCATCTCGCTGCTTCACTTGGGACTAGATTGCAGCTGGCCAGCCCATGCTACTGGACATGCCTGGCCCCTAGATCCCTGCCTGGCTCCCAGAACCCGGCCCCATTCTCCCAGGGTCCAGGACTCAAACACCTCCCCATCCTAAGCCCTCCCTCGGTTCTGAGCTGAGATTCTGTAGTCCTACAGACCTGGGTTTCAATCTTGACATCTGGAGTCTAAGCAATTGCCCTCCAGTCATTTCTTAATCTCTCTGACCTCAGTTTCTGCTTCAGAAAAGTGAGGTAACACTACATACTCACTGATATAAAAAAAAATGAAATGCCTGCAATGTGCCCAGGACAGTCAACACATCCCAGGGGACGGCCCAGTGCTAATTCCTTGGCTATTTCCAGAATATGGTGGAATCGCTAGAGTCCCATAAAAACACTGGACCAGCCATTTGGCCTGCAAGGGCCTGGTGATTGAAATCATGAGCATCGAATCCATTTCTCTAAAAGAGAGCAGAACTTTGTAATAAAACTGAGTTGTGGTGGAACGCTTGGAAAAGCTGTTCACTGCAGCCTTAACGGGCAAGATAAAGGGCACGTCTTGGAGGCCAGGGGACAGGTTTATTAATAGGATTAAAGCCAGGGGCAGCTACTAGAGAGTCAGGGTGGCTTATCAGAGTGAAATAGTGTGTAGTTCCAGATACGATCGCCCACAGAGCAGCCAAAAGAGCATTTTGGAAATAAAAAAGTAGAATGGGATATTGGGTCAGGACTTGGTCCTCAAGCTCTGGACCACGATCTCCTATAAGCATGCATCAGAACCATAAAAATGGGTTTCATATGCCTAGGGTTTCCGGTCCAGGGAATCTCCAGTGGTGCCTGGGGATCCATTAGAAACTTTTGAAGGAATCTCTCGGGTGATGATACTGAACAGTCAGCCAGGTTTGGGACAGCCTGACTTTGAACATAAGGATCATTTTATAACTAGTTTAGTAGACTCCAGATACAACTGTGCACCGCATAACACCTCAGCAACAGACTGCACCTATGCCAGAGTCCCGGCAAGATTTTAACGTAGCTGGAAACTCCTATCGCCTAGTGGCCATCATAATGTCACAGTGCAACACATCACTCGTGTGTCGGTGGTGAGCCGGGGTAAACAAATCAACTGCTCCAATGCAGGTTGTGTAAAAATGCAGCACATACAATGAGGTGCTGTGCATAGTACTTGACGACAGTGATGGGTGACTATATTACTGGTCTGTGGATTTACTATACTATACTTTTATTATTATTTTAGAGCATACTCCTTCTACTTATTAAAAAAAAAAAGGTTACTGTAAAACAGCATGTGGGTTACCCTGGCAGCAGCCTCTCTTAGTGCACCTTTGGTGCTTGTGCTTGATTTTATCTCCTGTTGCGTTGTTCCTGGTGGCAAAAGGTTACATCAATGGCCCATGTGTCCAGGAAGCAAAACCACCCAGGTCTGTGTAAGCTCACTATTCAGTGGATGTTCACATGAAAAAAAAAAATCACCTAACAAGGCATTTCTCAGAACAGAGCCCCATCCTTAAGTGGCAAATGACGCCTCCCAGATATGGCCATTCTTTGTTTAACAATTATCCATGATATGTCCACTATGTTTTAGGTGGCAAGGAATTAAGAACAAATCTTAGTCACATTTTTCATTAGGCTTACAGTTGACTCCTGGAGACATTAGTCAGAGAGCCCGACAGACAATCATTGATTCATTTATTCAAAGAGGAAGTACCTACTATGTGCCACTCTCTGTGCTAAGGAAATGGAATTTTTATTAGGCCCTAAGGGAAAGAGAGAGAGAAAGACAGAGACAGAGACAGACAGAGAGAGAGAGAGAGAAAGAGAGAGAGAGAGAGAGAGAGACGCAACAGCCAGGCATGATAGCACTTGGAAGGCTAAGACAGGAGGATCGCAGGTTTGAAGACAGCCTCAGCAACATAGTGAGACTCTTAGCAACCTAGCAAGATCCTCTTTCAAAACAAAAAGATAAATAAAAAAATTAAAAGAGTTGTAGCCAGGAGATAGAATGCCCCTAGTTCAATCCCTAGTACCAAAATGGGGTGAAGGGCAACAAAAAATTCGGGAGAAAGTCACCTCTTGAATTTCAATCTGCCCAGAGGAGGCCTCACTATTTCCTTCTTCTACTTTTTTTGGAATTATGACCTATATTATTCCCTGGGAAAATAACATAGGGAGATCAGTGTTTCCTAAAGTTCAGAGAAAAGACTGTGTTTCCAGATCACAGTCCCGGGGTTTAGGAGAGAAGCTGGCACAACTGAAATACTGACAGCATGTTCTCAAATGGTACTAATGAGGTAGAAAAGAGGAAGGAGGGTAAAAGAAAAATAATTGCAATATCTCCTGTTGTAATTTCTAACGTACTATATGCCAGGCACTGACCTTAGACCAGAACACAAGTAAACAAACAAACAGAGCCCTTTCGGTTGCTACTGGCAGGAATAGTAAACACAACCTTCCTTTGGAAAGATCACAATGGTGAAGTGATCACCTTAGAAAGCCATCCTGACTTTTGCCTGTGTTTTCTCTTTTCAGAGAGTCCCTGCTACGGAGCTATCATAAAAGCTTTGTGCACAGACACGTGTCGCATGGCGTATAATGGCCCACAACGGGGGAACGAACTAAGAGTCCAACAGGAGGGGTTGACTGAAACTCTCTTTGGTCCATCTGTGTAATGCAAGAGTGGGGTGACTTTCTTGCCACTAATAGAGAACCATTTTGAAAATCAACCAGTAAGTGGAGAACGCAAGGTTCAGGAGAGTGTGTGCCATCTTTTCAGGTTTTTTTTTTTTTTTTTTTTTTTTTTTTTGTGGTCCTGGGGATTGAACTCAGGGGCATTCTACCTCCGAGCTATACCCCCAGCCCTATTTTTTATTTTTTATTTTGAAACCGAGTCTCACTAAGTTGCGGAGTGCCTCACTAGGTAGCTGAGGCTGGCCGCGAACCCGGATCCTCCGGTCTCAGCCTCCTGAATGCTGGGATTACAAGCGTGCGCCACCACGCCCAGCTCCATCTTTTCAGTTTTATGTCATATGCATGTACTAGCTTTTCAAAAAACAATTTAAAGCAATTTTGCCAAAATCTTTATAGAATGCAACCCAATGGTTTGTGGAAGGACAAGGACGGTTGAGAAAGAATTGGGGGAAAGTCTTAACTGGCTAGGTTTGGGTAGCAGATCACGGGATGATGTTTTACTCTGTCTTTCTATACTTCTAAATATAGATGTATGGTAAAGTTAAACTCTTTTATCGTGAAAAAGAGTTTTTAAATGAAAGAATCATGGGTCCTATTTAGGGATGTGCTTAGAACATTATAGTACATGTAAGAAGGAACTCACATCAGCAAATACCAAAGAACGGCAGAAAAAGCCAAGGGT